>JAADXK010000338.1:0-28015 GCA_023337805.1 Globisporangium barbulae
GTTCATCAACTTCCTGGGCATCGTGTTCATGCTGCGCGGCTGGTTCCGTGCGTTCCATAACATCCCGGGCAACAAGTGCTTTGATCTGCCGGCTTCGTGTCTCTTCTCGTGCTGCGCACTCGCACAGATGTCCAAGCACACAACGCACGCGGCCAGAACTGACTCGCAGCACGCGGCCACGCTCCAGGGCTATGGCGTCTAGATCTACTGCACACTCCACACACAAGCAGGCTGAGGGCAGACTGCGTACACGAGTTCCTGCATATACACACTTCTAAATTGAAAGACGTGGTACCTCCATTGAAATCAACAGTATGATACAAACTCTTGAAGCTTTGTTGAAAAGTGCAAAGTATCCAGTCGCTCGCCCCATCTCGGTCTTACTTGCACGTTCACGCTCCTCTCACGGCGCATCATCATGGCTACATTTGTGGCATGTCGTATAAGTACATGTACGTTACATAAATAAGTATGGTATAAAAAGCATAAGTACCCGTAACCTTGACAAGTACGGTGCCGACTTGAGCTGCTCACTGTCTAGGCATCGTCGGCTTGGCCCTGAGCATTGGCTTACGATCGTCGTCGTCTTCAGGAATGCGCGGCTGAAGCTTTGTGAATGCGCACATTCTGGAGACAGTGGGCGCAGGTTTCTTCTCGCTTTCGTTCTCGGGTGATCCTGACTGAGCTTGCTGTTGCTGTATTGGAGGCTGGGCTCGCCCTGAATCCCCACATGCACAGCTCTGAGATTCCTCGCGTCTGCCGAGAGCCACGGGCTTGAGCAAGTGGTTCACGTGGCACTGGCGAGCGCAGAGCCGGCATATGGGCTCCAGAAGACACGTCTCACAGGTCACAAAGACCCCAAACGAACTCGTGGTGCGCGACTGGGAGCTCTCGCAGATGCACAACGAACCTGGATAGTACACCAGCAGAGTGGCAATAAATCAGTTGAAGACACTCATGGACCAAAGCCGCAGGAGCAAACAGAGCCTACTCGTGTTGATGCCCTCGTCCGGGTGCAAGTGCGACGCCGTTGGTCCCAATGGGAACTTCCGCCACCGATCCATCTCGCCGTCTATGACATCGACATCGACACAAAAGCAAGCAACGTTGTCAGCACGGACAAATTTATGAGAGGCCAACAGTCAAGAAGCTTGGATAACTCACGGATGCGGAACAAGCCGAGCGAATGGTGCGCTCCCACGGACACCTGCGTCACAAACTTGCTCGTGAGGTGGAACTTCACGGAGCTGGTGGTGGTGGTGCTTTCATCGCTTTCCTCCATCTTCCATGGCACAAACGTGGTCCGCAGGTCGCATCGATGGGTCTTGCCGTACGTAGAATCGCCCCAGGTGAAGAGCTCGCCATCACCTGTCACAATTTCGATAGACTCGTGAGTCCGAAGCCTTGAACCCACGTAAGTAGTACGCAATATCCTAGTTCGTACGTACCTGTAAGTGCGACCGAGTACCTCGAGCCGGCACCGATACTCGCGATGCGCACGTTCGCAAACTCCGTCACGAAACTCGGCATATCGATGTGATCTTCTAAGCTCGCGATGCCCAATTGGCCAAACCTGTTGCCGCCAAAGGCGTACAGGAATGACTGCGAGGCCACGCCACAGAGCACGAGCGAGTGGTCGTTGCCTGCTGCGACCTGAGTCGCATTCAGGCCTCGGAAGAAGCGGGCTTCGCGAGGACGAGGCTCATTCTGCGAACTTCCGAGTCCAAGTCGACCGTTTTGACCTCGTCCCCAGGAGTACACCACTTTAAAATCCACCGAACCTGGCTGCCATGAACGTGAGGCGTCGACGATATGGGACCTCGACATGAAGATGCCGAGCGCGTGGGCATCACCAGCGGACACGTCAACAGCAATCAGGTGGGCGAGCGCGTCGATCCGCCTGGGGGTCGCAATGAACGACCGCTTCTCTTCTGCTGTTGTTAGTTCACCCAGACCGAGCTGGCCATCGCAGCTTCGTCCCCAGGAAAACACGTGCCCGGATGCCGAGATCGCGAGTGCAAAGTGGTTGCCGGCGCTCACCTTTCTGATACGGAAGTCCGCGAAAAATGGGATCAGTTTTGGCACTCTCTCGACTACCACGATGCGTGACTGAGGCTCGTTGGGCTTCTCGTCGTCGTCAAGGTCATCATCGCTCTCGCTGTGTTCGCTTGCTGTGTCTTCTTCATTGCTCTTTTGATTATTGTTGGGCTCGTCTGGAGACTCAGAGTCGATTTCGGTTGGTTGTTCTGCGGGTTCGAAGCCCAGCTGACCGTTCTCCTGCGTCCCCCACGAATACACGCGACCGAGGTCTTACAAGCAGTCACACATTATGGTCATAGACCTATTAGCCTTGGTGGTTCTGTTATTCAAGTCCCCTCACGGTTGACATGTCAGTCACTCACCGTCGAGCGCGTATCCAACGAGATGCCCAGCTTCAATTGCGACGATCCTGCTCTTCAGTTGTGACGCTGTATCTGTCACTGCTGGGTCCACAGCTGCGTCAAAGATCAGTTCTCGTGGAGCCCACATGCCGCAGCCGTCCTGTTTCAGCGCGAGTCGACCGCTCTGGTACACTCGACCGCTTTCTATCATACAAGAAGCGATCAGGTGGTCAGTCAACCGAGCACACGACAAAGTCACAAATTCAAGCCAAACCTGTGAGGAACAAGCTCAGACGGTTGCCTGTCGAGATGCTGCGCACGATCTCGTGCCTAAAGAACGCGATGGCCTTAACGCCGTCCGCGACTCGCTGCGTGTTGTTGTGCGCCAGCGCGCCGTCCTTCCAGCCGTAGCCCCAACTGAACGGTCTTGTGAGCAGCGCAGCTATCTTCACCGCACGAGCCACCGTTGCGACGAGACGGTGGCTCTCGCTCACGCCCTCGCCAAGATGCCATGGAGCAGGTGGTAGCGACTGCTGGCGGTTCTTGTCGTGAGACGCTGATGAGCAGGAGCCTAAGGCGACATCGAATGCGGACTCCTTGCGCAGGAACGCCGGACTCTCGTGGTATTTTGGCGGTCGCGTGACGGTCTTCTTCGTAACAAGTGGCGGTGTCGCTGTGCTCTTGGCCATCCTGCTTCTCACAATCGCGACCTAACAGAAGCGACCTAATAAGAGACTGGTCCGGCGCCTGACAAATTCGACCCTCGGAATATCTTTGGAGCTGAAGTGGTGTCGGCAAAAGATCCCAGGTGCGAGTGAGTGGCCGTGCTTGGCAAAGGCTCACAATTGTCTCGCACTGGCGAGACACACAGGAAAGCTCGGGTGACAAGGCACACATGTTAACTTCATCACCACTTACATCCACAGACCTCTGTTAGCACTCTGAGCCTTTGCTGTCGGTGAACCGCACTTTCCGTTGGTGCAATGGTTTCTTGTTGAACTTGTTGATGATCGCCTCGAGCGCCGCGAGGCTTCCAGACGATCGGAACACGACCTCGTTGCTCGGAGTCAGCAGCGCGAGAGCTAGTGATGAGCTGATCTGCGCACTCTCGCCAATCAGGAACTCGACCACGGCCTCTCGGATCGCAGGTGCCAGTGTCTCTGGAAGTACGTACTCCCCCTGGTGGGTCGTGTCCACAACCTGGTGGCCACTCGTGCTTGCATCCTTTGCAACCTCGTCATTGTCCCCTCTCTCAGAGCCCGCAGCTGAGGATGCCGTCCCTGGGTTGACAGGATCACCACCAATGTGACTCGCTGAGCTGTCCAGGTCAACGGGATCTTTGACATTTGCAACCGACGACGTCCACTTGGCTTCCGGGACGATCGACTTGATGAACTCGAGCCCCTGGGACACATTCGCGTACACGCCCGGAAGGTACTCGGCCCCACAGCCGCGACCATAGCTGATCACACCAAGCAGTGCGGTCTCGTCCTGTGCGCCGATGACCACGAGTGGGCCTCCCGAGTCCCCGTCGCAAGCGTCCTTTCCCGCCTGGCCCCCTGCGCAGAACATCGTGTTGTCAATGTTCATCTGCAGGTCGAGCATGCACTTCTGGTTGGACGCGTATACGTTCACGTCGACGAAGCGCAGCACGTCCGAGAGCACGGCGCCCCAGGAGGTTGTGACGCCGTAGCCAAAGATCTGACCTGTTGTGGGCAGTGGATGGGAGTTAAAGAGCTTCACGGGCGCCGCGATGCTTGGGTACTTGAGCTCAAGCAGTGCCAGATCGTTCGCGAGCTTGACGCTGTCAAACAATGGGTGCTTCGTAGCCTTGATGACACGGATCTGCTCGCCAAACTCGACGCCGCTGGTCTTCAGCGAGCCGATGGAGACCCAGGGCAGGACGCCGCCATTGTTGTCATCCAGGCAATGGGCCGCCGTGAGCACGAACGTTGGGGCAATGAGACTCGCGCCGCAGTAGCTCTCGCCCTTTCTCGTCATTCGAATGCCCGTCATGAACTTCATGTTGTCTTCGAGCACTGGCACCTGGTAGCCAATGAGTGGCGCGTAGGCTAGGACGTGAATCCATTTGGTATCTGGGATGAGCGGCTTACCGAGGAACTCGGGGCCTGTGGCCTCGACCCACGTGAACGACTGCGTATTGGGCAGGTCGGCATGCGAGGTCCCAAAGCCTGCAATAAAGTACCCGGGGTCCGTATAGTGCTCCACGAGCAGCAACGAGCCCAGCCAGTTGGTGTCATTCGTGGTGGTGGTTGGTAATGGCGGCGAGTTTTCGTTCAGAGGCGTGACACACACAACGTCGCTGGGGATGTATGATTGTGGAACCTCTTCTTCTGGGATCTCTTCTTCTGGTTCTCCTGCTGCTGCTGATCCTGAGGCTGAGGCTGCTGGGGCTTCTGTTACTGGCACTGGTGCTGTTGTTGTGGACTCTGGCTGACTGGTGGTGGTGGTGGTGAGCGGAGTGAGGCCACAGGTCTTGATGGGGGTATTTACGCGCGGCGATTCGACCCACGTGAGCGCGAGCGACTCGCTCTCGACGAAGAGCGCGCCAAATTGGCTCGGCATGTTGTAGAGCTCGCTGACCGTATCGTCCAGGAACGGCAGCGGCTCCATCAGAAAATGCCGGTCGACAGCACTCTCATCAGCATCGCCGACAGTGGCTACCGTGATGTTGGTGGCGAGCGGCGCGTGCTCGAGCTGCAGCACGGCCCAGTCGTTCAGCATGAAGCGCTCTTGCTCGACCGCAAACGCAAAGTCCGGGTGGAGCATCGTCTGCGTGATGCGGATGCGCTCGGTCTCGTTGAACGAGCCGCGCGTGGGCACTATCACCGCAGGATCAGCCCATTCGTCTCCGACTGTATCTTCCTGCGTCACAGGCGGCGATATCTCGAAATGAAACCCGAACGACGCGAACTCGAGGTGCTGACCTGACCGCCGCGTGAACGACGCCACGCAGTGCGCGGGCGCGGCGAGGAATTGCGGTGCGACGAGCACAGCGAGACACGCGCGTTCCGTAGTCGCCGACCCGAGCACCGCGAGGCTGCGCACGGCCGAGTCACGGTCGTAGGGCGTCGCGGCGCAGGGTACGCGCGCGTGGTCGAGCAGCAGCCACAGGGAACACGCGAGCGCCAACAGCGTGCAGCGCATGAGGTTTTGTCTGTCTGTCTGTGTGGAGAGGGAGGAAGCGCGAGTGACCGTGAGAAAGAGCGCTTGCTATCAGCGCATGGGCGCAAGAGGGGCTGAATGGGACTGATGGGTCTACGTGCTGTTGTTGGTGGTGGGAGGAGGAGGCGTGCCGCCCATCATGTGCATGTTCCCAGCGAGTGTTACTCTTGTCGGTCAGCAAACTGGCTGGAACGGACAAGTAGCTGTCAATATATTTGCAGTGACTATTGACAGCGTCCATGCTATGTATTTTATCCTACTATGGTGATTTTTACCACTAATCTGTGCGCTTGATACTTTGTCAGCAGTATGCTTTAGCCAAAAACAGAATGTCCAAATCGAAGGACTTTCCAGATTTTTGAGCAGTCAGACACAAATTTTCTAAAAGCGAAATATGATCTTGTAAAATGTATGTCCTGAACGACTTCTTTTTTAGTCATGGCTCCCCTTGTGACGTTCCATTTTGAATTTTCAACCACAATATCTACGAGAGAGAACGCGATGGTGGAAAGAGCGGTTGCGGGCTCGGACGCCGCTGGCAAGAGCACCAGCAGCGCGACGACGCTCCTCTCACCCGTGACCAAGTACAATCAGATGCGTCGAGATGAACTGCTCGCACAGCAGGAGCGCCTTAAGGCCGTGCGCGTGGACCGCAAAGCGCAGAGCAGCACTCTTACAGCAGCAGGCACCAAGCGCAAACTAGAGATTGTGAGCGTGACGCCACAGGAAGAAGGCTGGCTTGCCGATGGTGCGTTGGCTGCAGCAGCACCGTCAGTGTCGTCGTCGAAAGTGGGCTTCTCCAAGTCGTCGGTGTCGTCATCGGCGTCGCTGGCAAAGAAACAGCGCCGGACGTCAGCGTCGCGGAGTAGCACGGACGGCGGCATCTCCAACGTGTTGAAGAACTACATGAAGAAGGTGGAGGCCGAGAAGGGGCAGAGATCGACTACAGCAGCAAGTGCCAAGAGCCCCGCCACCGCATCTGCGTCAACGGTAGCAGAGACGAGACGATACCTGTCATACGACTCGATGGCGCAGCAGGTTCTTTCGAACAAGGGTCCCGGACCATCGAAGGCGCAGTTCAAGGAAAACGAGACGAGCAGCAAGGCCGAGGAGATGTTCAACCAACCGATGGTGAGTGCTGCGGAAGCCTTTTAGCTTGGCGACCACTATCGTATTCATCTAACTGTGGCTTGTGGCGAACAACAGGACTCGTCGTTCACGCAAGTGATGCCTCCCCACTTTACGAGCACCGGTGTGACAAAGGCTCAACGGACCCTGAAGCACTTTGACAGTATGAGCGTGACAAAGAACCGTATTCAGCGAAAGCGGGACGAAGAAGAAGATGGCGGTGGTGGCGCGCGACTCCCCAAACGATCGGCGAGACTCATGACGTCGGTGAAAGATGAAGAAGTGGTCGATCTTGAACACGTTGAAAACGTGTCGAGTCTGGAGACAGTGGAAGGAAATGAAATCCTGCAGGCGCTGATGAACACGGGGACGCCCAGGTCCGGACGTAAGTTCCCATCCGAACGCTCACTGCCTCCGAGTGATGAAGCGGAGCGAGCATTCCTCGAGCGACGTCACCTGGCGCTGCGGAAGAAGTACACTCCTGTCTCTGCTGAAGATACCAAGGAGAAGTGGGATTACAGGAAGTCTGAAGAAGGCACGATCGTGATTGAGCGGAAGAAGGCGACTACTGCATTGGTGGTTGCAGAGCCGAAGCACACTGTTGACCACAGTGACGAAGAAGAGATGAAAGGCGAAGTCGCTGAACCAGAAACTACAGAGGTACCTGAAGATGACGGCGACGCTGCTGATTTAGTCCCAGCTGAAGAAAAAGCTGCTACAATCGAGGAGCTGAGTGACGACAGCGACAAGGAGTCCACTGCGAGTAAGATTGCGCGAATCAGCCAAGCGAAGGGGTGGGGCTGGAAGCACTATCTGCTTTGGCTCGTGACTGGGTCACTTTCGCTGTGCGCGCTCGTTATTGCCTTCCCGTCTCTTGAGAGTCTCTTTCATCCAGTGGTGCCCTTTTGCGACAGCGAGGAGAACATATCGGTTGTGAACATCTACGACTTTGATCGATCCAAGGCACTGCAGCCATATACGGGTGGTTCTCTTTCGTCTGCGTCGTGCCGGGCGTGTCCAGTCTTTGGGAACTGCACGAGCGGCGAGCTGCTTTCCTGCCTGCCGCCGTACGAGCTCCACAACAGCGCCTGTGTCGAGAACCCGGAAGTTCGCCAGGATCTGCAGCGTCTTGCGGGTATGATCCACCGATTCATCGTAAAGAAGGCAAGTGAGAACATTCGCAGCGCGTCGCTGTGGGAGTCGCTCTTTGGCGAGAGTGACTACGACGACTTTGCGGCTCCTGTCAAGATCCTGCTCTCCGACATCCAGGACCTGTTTGCTGAGACGATCTCGTATGGTAGATCGCTGAGCAGTCTCCCGCGAGAGTACGTGTTCAATCGAGCGCTGGACCTGGCGCTGCGAGACCTCAAGGACATTTTCGTGGGCGAGAACAACCAGATCTACGTTGGGAAGAGCGTCGCGCCCTGGACGTACCAGGCGAAGCACCAGCTGTACTTGAACGCGCCTCTCATCTCAGCTGTGATTTTCCTTGGTGCATTGATCTTTGCTGTGTATCGGAGACTCTCGATGCGTCGCATCGAGCGCGGACTGATCGACCGACTCGTGAAGGAAGTCCGCTTTGCGCTGCTCCAGCGCACGTCGCGCTCTGACAAGTCATACCCGGCCGACTACCTGCGAGACGACCTCTTCGATATCCTCCCCAGCATCTCACCACAGGACCGCAAGTGGCTGCGCGAGTCCGTGTGGCCGCGCGTGATGGCGATCGTGGAAGAGGACTCGCGCGTGCGCAGCCGTACCAAAACGTACGTGACAGAATGCGCTTCACCGTTTCTATGAAAGCTGGACTGTTACTGACGAGGTGCTATGTCTGGTTGTCTGTGATTTGTGCTACAGTGTGTCTGGGAATGAGATGGTGGTCTGGGAGTGGATCTCGTCGGCGTCGCCCAGTAAAGCTCCGAACTCGCTCGAGGCTGCGAAACAGGCGCTCGTGAAGCTCGCGGGGCGTCGAAAGCGTGATAGTCGCAAGAGTTTCCCCATGTGATTGACGAGTAAGAGACGATGACGCGCTCTTTTGCTGCTTGCGATTTTGATGATGACTTGGGACTGATTGTGATAGGCAAGAGAGCAAGAAGATGATCAGAAAATGTTCGTTTGTTCAAATAGAGGTGATCATGTGTGTATGTGTATATGTTGGTCCTATTTTCTATCTTGACTTTCTCGACAAATAACTTTAGTTGGAGGTCTTTGGAGTGAGTTCCCGCCGCGTGGCGACCGCGCTCGCGAGTTTCTTGAGCGCCACGACCGTGTCATCCCAGTTGATGCAGGCGTCCGTGATGCTCTTGCCGTACACGAGCTGGCTCGGGTCGTCGCCCAGCGACTGATTGCCCTCGACGAGGTTCGACTCGATCATCACGCCGAGCACGTTGCTGTTGCCCTTGGCCACGAGGTCCGCGACGTAGTTGGAGACCTTGATCTGGTTGGCGTGCAGCTTGCGCGAGTTGCCGTGCGAGCAGTCGATCATGACCTTGGACGGCTGCTTGGCCTTGGTAAGCAGCGCCGCGGCCGCGTCAATGAACTTCTCCTCGTAGTTGGGGCCGTCCGAGCCGCCGCGCAGGATCACGTGGCAGTCCTTGTTGCCCTTGGTCATGACGATAGACGCAAGCCCATGCTCGTTCAGGCCGAGGAAGTTGTGCGGCGAGGACGCCGCGACGGCCGCGTCCACGGCGATCTTCATGTCACCACCCGTACCGTTCTTGAAGCCCACAGGCATGGACAGACCCGACGTAAGCTCGCGGTGCAGCTGCGACTCGGTCGTGCGCGCGCCAATCGCTCCCCACGAGATGAGGTCGGCGGTGAACTGCGGCGAGATCGTGTCGAGGAACTCGAGCGAGACCGGCAGGCCAAGCGCGTTCACGTCCAGCAGCAGCTTGCGCGCGATGCGGATGCCCTTGTTGATGTTGAACGACTGGTTGAGGTCCGGGTCATTGATGAGCCCCTTCCAGCCGATGGTCGTGCGCGGCTTCTCAAAGTACGTGCGCATGATGATGAGCAGATCGCCCGAGAGCTCGTCCGCGACCTTCTTGAGGCGCTCGGCATACTCCATGGCCGCCGTCACGTCGTGGATCGAGCACGGGCCGACAACGACCACGAGACGGTCGTCCTCGCCGTGCAAGATCTTGGAGACCGCGGCGCGCGTTTGGGAGATCGTGTCGTACACGTCCGGAGTGACCGGCAGCTCCTCGATGACGCATGCCGGTGGGACGAGCGGCCGGATAGTCGTCACGTGCAGGTTCTCAAGCTTGACGCGCTTCGCCTGGCGCTGCTCTTCGGCGTGGACGTGATCGTGGGCACGCACCATTGTGAGGATGTGGAGAGGATGGGAGTGTGGAGACTGGTGGTTGACGGCGGTAGCGTGTGTAGCGCCGGCAAAGTTCAGGAATGAGCTTATGCCGGCGCCACGCATGCGCTTTGCCAACGGCAGCAACATCTTGTGGGCGACACGACGCTGCTGGGATAAACCAACTGGTTGGGCAATCGCTTTTGAGTTGGGAAAGGGGTACTAATTTATTGTAACCCATGAGAGGTAGCAAAAAATAGTGCCTCCCGTTTATAGTGGTCCACGTTACCTGCTCTGTGGAAGGTATTAAATATGGAGAGGCAGACTACGAGTGTGTGGGTATGAAGACTGTAACCCTGGGGTGATAAAGGCAAGATTCTGCACCAGCGCTGTCAGAATTATGCCCCATGAGGTAGAGGAGCGATGCGATAGGACCAAGTGGGAGGCACAATTGTTTCTTCACCACCCCAGGGTTGTAAATTTGGTTTTGTGCCCCATGGTAGATGGATACAGCTGATGAGATGTTAGAAGTCAGTGCCAACGCGCTGGGCTAACATCTGCTGGCCATGCGAGTTCAAGGGTTATGGCCCGCGCTACCACCGGAGGCGCTGTTCTTCTCTGAGCCGCCAATCCAGGCCATTCTGAAATACCTGAAGAACGTTCGTTCGACCATCGACCTGTGCACTTCACCGAGCTCAACTGTGTTGGATCTCCAGTACGCGGGGACCCCAGTGCGCCACATCCACATGTCGTTGATGCACCACAAAGTAAGTTTGCATGATATTTTTTATCTATTCTAACATCATTGCTCCTCATCTCTTCGTGTTTCTGTTGTCTGTTCAGTTCTGTGTGGTTGACTCGTTCATACTGCTGAACGGCAGTATGAACTGGAGACCTCTGGCCACACGGGCAATGGTGAAAATGTCCAGATCTACCAAGGCGCGTCGGCTGTCCCTACTAAGCGTGGTTCCACATGGTGTGGCCACGCGGACACGGCATCTCCATCGTGTAAGCTTCTCGCAATGTGGCTCAGCTCGCATAGCATTGTAATGCATTCTCATGTACGAAGCCTCAACCACCAGCTCTTTGTAATCACTGTAATGAATTTTCTTTCTCATGCTTGCTAGCGACTTGTAGAGTGGAGGCACTCGTAGGCTATGGAGCGCAACATATGCCTTGATGTGCTTGCTGGAACTCTAAAAGCGACGTCGTGAGCACCAAGGTTGATGATGAGCGAGGTAGGCTCACACCAAAGTTGCCGATCTCTCTCGCTCTCACAGTCCATTCCTTCGCATCCCACTCATGCCGTCGACTTCATCCCACCGCTTGACGTCGATGAGTACAGCGCTCGCTGGTACCTGCTGCACGCGGCTTGAAATCAAATCCTGCAGTACAGCTAAACAAATCCTCGCACTCCGTTGCTGCGAGCAATACCAGCAAAGATAAAGAAGCAGCCTTGCTTTCCTCATTCAGACACCAGCATTAACGATTTTCTCCAGCACAGGAACATCCACCGACTCAGGTTTCTCCTTTAAAGCAATCAAGCTCTTCGCCATTTGAAATAGTTCAAGGATGCATCATCGGCTCCTGCTGCGCGAGCGCTTGCAGCACCGCGTACAAGTCGATCGTGAGCTGGGAATTGAACCCCTCGGGTAGGTTCGCAGCCGCCGAGAGCCCGAGCGCATGGTGCGGATCGAACGTCACGTACGTCGCTGGCCCATCGATCGGCATGGGGCCCACGGGCGGCATCCTGGGTACAACGGCGACGGCCGACGCATTCCGGTTAATTGTGTGAAACTTATATTCGCTCTTCTGCTTGCTGGACCTTGGCGAGAGGCGGATGCAGAGCACGTACTTAACGCCCGGGTACTCCTGCCAGGCTTCCGCGCATTGGTCGAGTTCTTCCCAGTCGCGATGCACGCCCACTTCGCCCTTGATCGTATGGAAGTCCTCCCAGCGCGTCAATGCGCTAGGTAGCTGCGCACCTAGCGCTCGTATCGCTTCAGTCGGTCCAAAGCTAAAGCTCGGAATGAGTTTCATGCAGCCTGGGGCGTCCACAAATGCGCTCCCGTGGCTCTGCAGGTCGCGGAATTCCTTGCCCGTAGCGCTCTTGACTGCGTCTTCCAGGATCCCGATGAACTTGCTCGTGGTGTTCACGGTCGCGCCGCACTCGACCATGCAGAGGTTGCCTTTTTCCAGCGAGAGACACTGCGGATCGAGCTCTCGCTCACTCGCATCTGCGTTCAGATACGCCTTCCAGGCGTCCTCCGAGCACTCGCAGAGCTTCACGCGAAGGGGATCAGAGCTGGTCCTCTGCATCGCCTTAGCCGCCGCCACAATGCAGCCGCGGTTTTGGTCGCCGCACTTCGTCAACTTACACGCGCGAATGGAGGCGTTAATGCGCGCCACTGCGTCGGAGGACGTCTCTTGGGCCATCACTAGTGTCGCTTTCAGGTGCTGTGCTGGTTGGACTTGCGAGTTGAGAATAAAGCTGGCACTGCGGGTCTGAAGCGACCAGACCGTTGCTGTGCACGCCCCTTTCTCTCACGTGAGTACTGCCGCCAACCGTAGGATGCTGACCGTCAATCACAGTGTTGACGCCTTCATGAGCAAGCAGGCGGGCGAGATTGACAAACAACAAGGAGCGACTGAATAGAGCAAACGCATAGGTATATTTTCGCGTCGTAGTTTGCTCTCTCTGAACGTCTAGTTAGTTAAATGAACGAATACAATCCTGTCAATCACTCCATTGCAATTGCGTAACGATGCTACGTACACATCACCTATGGGTTGAGGTTCTGGCGCGAGAAAATCTCCTTGGCAATGATCATGCGCTAGATCTGCGACGTGTCCTCGTAGATTGGTAGATCTTGGCGTCGCGGAAGAGCTTCTCGACCGGGTACTTGGTGTTAATGCCAACGCCGCCGAAGACCTGAATCGAGTCGGTCGCGCACTAGTTCGCGTGGTCGCCAGCGAAGCGCTTGGCCATCGACGCGTACATCGTGTTCTTGCGGCCGCAGTCGATTTCATACGCCGCCTTGTATGTCAGCGCGCAGCCGGCCTCGATACCGGTCGCCATGTCCGCGAGGATGAACGCGATCGCCTGGTGCTGCGCGATGGGCACGCCCATGGTCTTGCGCTCCATGGTGTACTTGCGTGCCTCGTCGATGGCGCGACGCGCGAGGCCCACGGCATCGATGGCCACAGGCGGGTGCGTGATGTCGAACGCCTACATGACGATCTTGAAGCCATATCCGGGCGTGCCCAGCACGTTCTCGGACAAAGACACAGCACTTCAGAACCAAATTCCTCGATATATTTCTCGAACTTCGGGACATCAGCTGAATTACTGTAACAGTTGATCTACAGCTGTAGTGACGTGATCGTTCTTCATCACCAGGCTAGCTTCTTGCTGTCCTCGCCGCACAAATTTGCTCGAGCACTGGAAGCACCAACATAGCGAGGGCCAATCATCATAGCAACTCGATGGCGCGAACAGTGCATGGCTCATTTTGTTTGCTGGATAGTTATCGTGCATTCGGTTCGACTACAATCGACGAAGCACCAAATTCTGTTCCTTCAGCGATTCCACTTCATTTTCCAGCGCTGTGATTGGCTGAAGACAGTGGAACGGTCGCACGAAGGTCGACTGAAACAACAATCGTACACACACACCCGAATGGTCGCGCGAAGGTGACTGGAAGCGAAAGGAAAGCCTTCAACTTGCTTCATTTTCAGAAAGCGAGATCGGACGAGAGGAGAGAGAATGGATGCAGCGCCGCGGCTGCAGGGCACGCTCTGGAAGCGCAACGCGGGCTTCCTGCGTCCGTGGAGGAGCAGGTGTGTCGTTTGCGTGTGTCTATGCCCTTCTTGTGGCTACGCGTTGGCGTCTGTAGGCAGAAGAACTGACCTTTGTGCACGTCCGTTGTGGCGACAGACCGGCGATGGTGACGGACGACGGCTTCCTTCGGTACAACAAGAAGAAGAACACCAGCAACAAGTATGTCATCACGCTTATGTGTACCGTCGTGTGTGCGTTGTTATGCAGTGGCTGTCTGTATTGATGCTGATCTTGTCTGTGGTGTGTGGTTCCTCATTGTAGCCCCAAAATGAAAGAGATCGATCTCGTCAAGGTGCGTGACGCATATTGAATTGATAGTGGTGTGTACGCATGAGGCAGACCTCATCACGCTGTATGATCTCATTTCGTTTGTTTTGCTTTTGCGCAGTCGGTGATTTCGCAGAAGGTCGTGCTCTCACACGGCTACTACTGCTTTGACGTGCAGAATGGACAGAAGAACTTCTCGCTGGGCTTCCCAGAGAAGTACGAAGCCGACTCGTGGCTCGAGGTACTGCTTGAAGTCGCTGGTAAGAAGAGCATTGCATGCGTTGATGCGCTATCTATGCTGCTGTTGCTTACTCAACTCCATGTCTTCATCCTATATGGTTATTTGTAGATGAGAACGCCGCTGGTCGACGCGCGTGGGTGGCGAACTTGAGGCGCTTGCTGACGCTGACACTTCGCGAGCGGAAACTTCTCGTCCCAGACATGAGCGAGCGCGACTGGGTCAACGAGTGGATGTTCTGCCTTCGGTGAGTATCTTTTCTTTTGATGCAGTATAATTGAGCTGCTGCCTCCCAGCTGACAGATCTGCTTTGTGTACTCAGGTCTCTGAAGAACAACGACATGAGCGTGGGCGCCCGACGACGGCGCCTGAAGAGACTTTACACTGTACGTAGCCCGACGTACATTACGTGCCAAAATGGTATCAAATGGCTCACATTTGAATGCTACGGCTAAATGGAACACCACAGATCTGGCTTCACTTTCAGTTATTTGCCGAGCTACTCGCGGAAATTTTCTTCACGACCATCCAGACGCGAGATTCCGGTGGATTCAAACTCAGCTCGAAAGTGAGTGACCACACATCAGACATTGACAGCGACCAGCGACCCATCGAGTCCTCGAACTCGTCGTCGAATGGCCATTCATCCGTGTCTGCACCATCTTCTCGAGCGGTGTCTCGATACAGTAGCTTAGATGATGTTGATGAGCTCCGGCTCAAGACGATTCGAGTGCAGTTCGGCACGAAAAGCTGGCGCGGGCGCAAGCGTCTGGAGAAAGAAGTGGACCAGTTTGCTCGCTTCCGAGCGATGATGGACTTTGTGCTGTCCGAGAAGATCGTGGACGCCAAGATGGTAGAGAAGCTCCCGGCATTCCCACTGCTTGCTGCATTTTCTATTCGAGATGTGCGAGTGGTGGCTACAGCCGAGTCGCGCAGCGACCGATTCAATGTTGTGTCGATGGACAAGCGAGAATTGATGGAGCTCGTCCAAGCGCTCAAGTTGACGAAGATGTTGCGCGCGTTCTCGTACGGCGAGCTCCCGGATATCTTGTTGCGGAAGATCCCGGGCAATCAAGAAAAGACACTGATGGGAGTAAGCACACGCTACGACGACGTGTTGCTGCAATCGCTGCGATCATCGCTCCTGCATGGATTTTTGATTCGAGCGAGCGAAAGTGACAAGGACGACGTGGAGATTCTGACGGCGCACGACATGAGCGAGCTGGTCCAACAGAAGGAAGCGCACTGGGTCCCCTACCTCGACATGATTTATTACCAGCTTGAGCCAACCTCAGCAACCGAAAACTGGAGAGCAAAATCGTTCTTGCTGAAATCTCCAGCCTCTACGATCCGGGGCGACGTTGTGATATCAATCGACACCGACAGATGCAGACTGCCGATGGATCTGAAAGAAGGATTCGTGATGAAGCAACAAGTGGAAGTGCACCCTCTAGTGCGGCGCCTCGAAGATTTGAAGACCAGCTCGGCTCGAATCAACGTCGTCACGAACAACGGCACAGGAATGTCATTGCACAAGACTGACGCAGGTGCTGCACTGGCAAAGACCTCGGAGCAGAACTTGAAAAATTTGTTCGTCCAGTACGTCAAGGATTTTGCGGCGCAGCTGGTCACGTTTGGCGATTTGTCTGGAGTGTCACTTCAGCTGGCAACACAGCAAGCGGCCCCAGCTACTTCGCAGTCACGGCTGTACTTGACGAGAGCAAACACGGATTCAGTTGTCTTCGGAAAGTCGGATTACGCTGCCTCGAATGCTCAAAACGAGCCCGCGCTTCGTCGTCGCAGGTCGTCCTTAGCTACAGCTGGCGCGGTGATGAACAGCAGCTCAGACAACTCGGGGACGTACGTGATCGACAGCGTTCACCTGAGGGAAGCCATGCGTGATAGTGGAATCAACATGCGCTTTCTCCCATTGGTATTTGGATACTTGGAGAGTGCTCGCCAACCAGGTGTTCAAACGCTAGTGGCGAGTGAGATCGTCGCGAGAATGGCGAAAACGATTTTCCGGTACCAGTTGTTCAACGACGAGAACGTGACTACGAGTCATTGGCAGTCTCGGAAGCTCCGACTGATCCAGTTCATCGATTCCATTATGCACGGGATCTTTCATGACGATCTTCCGATGCGCCGATGCCCAATCCAAGAATGCGTCGGCGACCAGTTCTGGAACGTCGACGCCCCGATTTTGTTGATGCTTGGTCCGTTGGCATCCAGCGCCGCGTTGGATTACTCCAGCATCAGGGCTGGCTCAGCGATCGCGCAGTATCGCCACGTCATTCGAGGGAACCCATCTGTGCTGTTTAATGCGCTCCTGCACGCGTTCGACGCCCAGATGTCGAAAGAGATTCTGCCCGACTTGCATGAGAACCGATTCGTGTCGGTACAATTTCTTCGGAATGAGAATGACATCACCTTCCCCAACGAGAGCAACGACCCGAGGCTTGCGATGCGACTCCAGCCGACCCTTCTGTGGAGCAGCTTGCAGTTCTTCCGACTCCAGTACACCGAGTTGAACCGGTTATTTGGCGCGACAGATCATGTGAATGGGTTTACAAGAACCGAGAGACCTTCGTCCAACAACTTCACTGAGGTGGAATCTCATCGCAACTACTTTGCCGATATCCTAGAGCAAGCTCGCCAAAGCCTGAACCATCCAAACGAACTGAGGATTGAGACGGACTCGCGCACCTGGGAAGAAGTCCACGCAGTTCGATCGAGGCTTGTGAAAGCACTTCGTGCAGCCAGCGTTTCTGACGAAAGCCGCGGAGTTGCGAAGGAGTACTGTGACGAAGCGAAGGACATCATCAATGGAACCGCGTCGCTCTTCCCTGTGGAGTACATGGTCGCGCTGCGTTGTCTGGAAATGGTCAGCGTCAACGAAGATGAGATTCTGTCGGGATCATCAGAGCAGTGGAAGCAGATCCTGTCTATTCTTCGCTTCTTCTACCGTCCTGCGAATCAGTCTCAGTTCGCGAAGAGCTCTTCGTCGCACCCGTTGTTCTCCATCATCTATTTCATGATCCACTTGGGCGGAGTCCAAGGACCTCAAGCTTCGACAATCTCTGACTCGCTTCGCACCCAGCTGGAGAGTAGTCAAATGCAGCAGACGTGGCTGAGTGTGATCGCAACAGTCGACGCGAACTGCAGACGAACTGTCGCGAAGAGCTGGACTGTCGACCCGATCAATGCCATCGCGACAAAGGCGGCGTCGTTCGAGTTTGAAAAATCGCGGACGCTGCATAAGCAAATGAGCACGAGCAGTCTGAGCAGCAACGCCAGTGACGATCGCAACGAGTCGCTGAACAGCCAGGGCGAGGTTAAGCACGCAAAGACAGCGAGGGCCCTGAGCACCGAGTCGGCATTGACAGCGTCAGCTATCCGTCAAGACATCCTCTGGTTTGTCGAGTGCTATCTCATTCCTTCGGCTCATAGTGGATCGTGGATGGTGTCTGGAGGCACATTTGCAAGAGTCGCTCGCAACGTCTCGTCTTCGTTTGAGAAATCTTCTGGTGCGAGTGGGAATCCAACCCCAGGTGTTGGTTTGGTGTGGGGCGAGCCCTCCGGGTTGTCTTTGGACGAAGAATCTCAGATTGCGACCGCGCCGAGCGAGTCCAGGCTGGCGAACCTCCGATCCCATCCGTTTTCTGCAGAAGAAGCGTCATCGAGTATTGGCCTCTTAAAGTTCCAGTCGTCCTTGCGCCGCGTTGTCCAGGTTTCCTGTGGCTATCGCCATACTGCGCTTGTGACAGACAACCGTTACCTGTACACGTTCGGGTACGGAGAGTGCGGGCGCTTGGGACACGGAGATGAAGAGTCCATCGAGGCACCGACTGCAGTGAGTTTTTTTGTCAGTCTGATCGAAACGGTCGGTGCGAGTGTCGGTGGTATCGCTCAAGTCTCCTGTGGACGCGAGCACACGATGGCAGTGCTGGTGAATGGCGAGCTGTATGGATTTGGCTGGGCGGAGGCTGGTCGTCTGGGCACTGGTGACACTGGCAGCTGCGCGTTTCCAACTAAGGTCACGGCGCTTCACGACATTCAGTCAGCTGCCTGTGGACGTGAACACACGCTCGCTCTTAACAAGCAGGGCGAGGTGTACGCGTTTGGCGCTGGCTTTGGCGGTCGACTGGGTAACGGTTCGGAGGCGGACGAGGAGTTTCCCGTGAAAGTGCAGGCTCTCGATGGTGAGAAGATCATGAAAATCGATGCTGGTGAATGTCATTCTGCTGCGATCAGCGACAAAGGCGAAGTGTTCACGTGGGGCTTCGGAAGCTCTGGTGCTCTGGGCAATGGAACAAGAGAGAACAGTCTGCTGCCTACCAATATCTCTGGCCCGTGGATGGACGACCTAGACACCACTGAGGACGGAAGTTCGGCGATGCTGACAGCGATTGCATGTGGGGGCTATCACACGATTGTCAGCACAAGCTTGGGAAAGCTATACGGATGGGGCGATTCGGCGGCAGGTCAGCTTGGCGCCGAGCACGTTTCGGCTCCGGACATGGTCGTGTTGTCACCGCAAGAGATCCAGATCCAGAAGTCGAGTTTCAGGAATCGGCAGTCAACGATGGCCGCCACCACCTCTGACGTTAGAGCAATACGAGACATCGCTTGCGGGACGTTCACGTCGGCTGTTTGCTTGGACGATGGAAGACTGTTCATGTGGGGCTCGGCGGCTGCAGGGAATGGCGCGCAGTTGAAGGCCGAGGACGCGCAAGTGGCGCGTGTGGATGCACTCAAGGACTTTTCGATCGCGCGGATCGCTTGTGGTGAGTACCTACTTTCTGATTCGAATCACGCTTTCTGTGATATGGTTGAATCTAACCAGCAATTTGTTGTTGTTTTTCTTCAGGCGCATATCATTCTGTTGCGCTGACGCGTGGACTCGAGTACGCCTGAGTATCGACCACAACTCCGTCAAACGCTGGGATACGACGGTTTGAACCCTACACATGAAATAGAGACTATATGATTTGAGATTTGACAAATGGTCTGACAGATTTGAGTGGTCGTTTCTCCCCAGTCACCATCTTGAAGAAGCGCTCGATATATTTAGGCGTGAGACTCAAAGAGCGAGCAAGAAGAAACCGGAGTGGCCATTTTCTCAGCGACATGGCGTCAAGAGTCTGCTGGCGGTAAGAATCCGATGCACAGCAAGCAGCAGAGTGCTCGTTCGAACGTGGTATCTGCTTACGAGCAGCAAGGGACAGTGCTACGCAGTGGCTCAGCCTTATAACAGAGTCGACGCCATGCCTGCGCCTTCAGCTTCTCCTGCTCAAGTGCAGCTCACGATGCCAAGTGCACACAAAGGCGTCGTGCTCTCAGCGACTCAGCTGGATGTCGTTTACCGAGATCGACAGTCGATGCATCGACAGCTTTCGTTCAGTGACGTCGTACGAGGCACTTTTGGCGCGCATCCAGTCAAGATGTTCCTGTACGCATGGAGCGTCGTCGTGATCCTGATGGGATTCAGCCTCCTGGGCCTCGGGATGTATCTGCTCTACTTCCAGGACAATGCTCACATCGCTCCAGCGTTCGTTTACTATGTCGCCTCGTACACGGGGCTGGCGCTGGCGCTGCTTTCCGGATTGGGGCTTTATGGGCTGCAGCAGCAGCGCAAGTGCGTGACGTACGGAACTCGGAATTATGCCCTCGGAACGGTACGAGTCAGCATTTGTCAGCTTGTTGTATACTACCTGGCTTGGTACTGACTGGCAAACTTTGTTGTTTGTTGCAGTTCATCCTGCTGAGTGTAGCTGGTGCTGCGATCATGATCATGTGCGGCATCGTCTCGCTCACGCTGCTCGGTGTCGTCAAGAGCGCAGAGGTGAACGATTTTGCGCTCCAGAAAGTACGAATCTTCGAGACTGCGGTGATCACGAATCTCCACGAGTACACTCAGGAGGACACAGCCGGCTGGCGCGGCATCCAGCAGTCCCTGCTCTGCTGTGGTTACGTCAGCATGGACGAACTGGAGAAGAGCGCCACGTTGCCCTGGGACGCGTCGCTACTCAACATGATGGACGAGATCAACGCACTTGGTGGCAAGTTCTGTGCAAAGAAGGCTGCTGAGTGCTCCTCGGCTGGAGTGGGGTTCCCGTGTCCCAGCAAGGGCCATTCGTGGTGCCGCAGTGAGTTCTACCTGCTCATGCGCAGCAATTACAAGCTCATCGGCGTGTTTGCGCTGGTGATGGGGACCGCCCAGCTGCTCTCGAGCGCGTTCGGCCTGTTCACGCTCCTGTGCGACGTGCGCATGCTCCCGACGAGGTCTCCAACCGTCGAAGTGCCCCACTTGACGCTGCCTTCGATGCGGTCAGCTGTCAAAGCGCCTGCTAATCGTGGTGGACGGAAGTAGATGTCCAAGCAATAGTTGAGACGATGAGCTCAACGAGGTGAGCAAGACAGTTGTGACTTTGCAGGTGCTATGGGTACAACATGATGATGCGGTCTGTCCATTGAAACCGGTGGTATCATGCTGGAAAGTGAGATGAATGTATTTAATTCTGGACAGATCTTTGTGTGAAGGCGTTATAATTATCTCAGGCTGCTCTCATGCGGAATGTCGAGCTGACACTGTTCATCTCCCGAGTCGCTCAGTTCCAGAACTTACTCAAGCGGGTGTACGTGACGAAGAGTGAAGCTGTGCTACAGAGCTCGACGCGATGGCTGACCACGACCTGAACGACGACCACGAGCAGGAGCAGCAGGTGAAGCAACCGCCTGTAGTCTCAGACCCAAACCGGAAGCTTCGGTACTACACGCCGCATGAAGTCGCAGTGCACAACCAAGCCCAGGTATGTAGTGAACCAGAGGCATTTCACGGAACTGAACACTGCTTCAACCTCACTATGTACGCTTTTGGAATTGATGCTTGCTGTATTTAGGACTGCTGGGTCTCTATCAACCGCCGCGTGCTTGACTTGTCCGAGCTAGTCATGGAGAACCAAGGTTTGTTCAATATGCTGTTGTGTCACTCCATTCGTGAGAGATGCTGAACGAGAACTTTGCCTATCTGTTGCCTCTAGGCATGCTGACTCGGCCGCTCGTGATGCACGCTGGCGAGGACATCTCGCACTGGTTTGATCCAGAGACCGAAGACGTACGTGCATTCTCTATTTCAAGTACCATGAAGAGCCAGCCCACGCACTCATTACCATTCTTGCCTCTGACTTTAGATCAAGCACTACATCGACCCGGAGCGCAACATCTCGCTCCCGTTCCTGCCCTACGGCCGCTTCCTCCACGTCGCGCCTCTCGAGCCAACTGGCAACTGGAAAACGTCGGACTTCCTGCCGTGGTGGAGAGATCCCAAATACATCGTGGGCAAACTGACGCAGAAAGCGCGCTGGGTTGAGGTCGTGAACGTGCTCACGCAGCAGCGCCACTCGCTTGAGGTCTGCAGTGAGGAGTCAATCGACGACATCCAGACGCGGTACCTCAAGATGAACTCGCACGCGGCGAGCTACACGTGGAAGTACCTGGACGATGACGAGTTCGTGCCGCTGCAGATGAAGAAGACGCTGGACGAAAACGGCATCGCGGACGAGTCCTTAGTGTTTGAGCGCTTCGACATGGATGAGCAGCACTACAAGCCCATCCTGCACCTTTACTTCAACGACGACCTCACCGTCCTATGAGCGCAGAGCATGCGCTGACAAAGTCAATACATTTTTCTAACTGCATTTCGTGAACAGGTGCAGGTGGTCTTGTGCTGGGTATTATTACTTGACCGTTGTAGTGATAGACAGTGGCTCGGCGCCGCTTCCGGTCGTCGCAGTACAAGATCCCGATAGAACTCGTGGTTAACAGGCAAGCAGACGCAGTCGGAAGCATTCAGGACATGCAGCGATGATCACGCGCTTTGTTTCCAGTTGCCCGGGGTCAAGCGGACAAGGGACGACCGACTTGGACGACGCTGGTGGTGGCTCTAGCAACCAACTCAACCGTGCGACTCGCGCTCCTGCACCTGAAGACGTCGTGCGGATGGCTCACGCGACGAGTCTCGCCGGCATTTTCAACCAGATCGGTAAGTTCGGTCATTTGGCTTGTTTTTTGGGTCTTCAGCGCATGGACTGACTGACGACGATTGCTTGTAATCGTTCGAAGCTGCTGTCGCGGACCATTCGTTCGAGATCTTTAACGAGCTCAAGAATGAGAGCGCGCGTCTAAGTGAGCGATTCCAGCGAGTGCAGACGCGCGTGAGCACGATCGCAGAGATCGTCAGCAGTGACGACAACCAGTTGCAGCACCAGATAATTGCGATCAAGAGGCTCCCATCAAAAAAAGAGAGTGACGCAGTGCTCGCGATCCCCGAGATCAGCTTCTTGCGCACGGTGAGGCATCCCGCGATCGCCGAGGCGTATGCCAAGTGCGAGTCGATGCCAGCTCTCGAAATAGTAGGTCAAAACAAGATCTTACTTGGAACATGCCTTGTACCTTGTGAGATTCTGACCGCGTAATTATCGCCTCTGTGTGAACTCAGTTCGATGTATTCTGCCATGAGCCTCAGTCGAAAAATGATGACGTGACTTCGCTATCGAAGAAAAAGTACAGCGATCCGAGTTTCTTCGTGAACGAGTGGATGAAGAAAGAGAGCTCGCGGCACCAACAAGCGCTTCTGGCTAAGGAGGAGCGACGCAGAGAGCGTCGTGAGCTCAAGCGAGGCCAGCCGCAGCAGAAGACTCAAAGACAAGACGATTCCAGCGAGGCATCAAACAACTACAATACTAACACGACTGGTAGTGAGCATGAGGTGAGCAAGGGTCAACAAAGAACAGCTTCGGGCGGCAGCAACAAGTTTCTCAAGATCCGCTCGTGGCGCGAGATCTACGGGACGGGAGAAGGCAAGGAGCTGGCGCGACAGCAACAGCAGCAAATGAATTCAACATCCGCCTCAGCAGGTAAGCTGGATGGGAAGAAGAAGTCGTCCAGAAAGAATATGACAGCAACAATCAGTGGAGAGGCCCAACATGCGGACAGTTTAATTCCACCTGCTGTTGTTGACATACCACCTCCAGTACTCCAGCCCGGTCATCGCGTCCGAGATGAGGGCCAAACTGTGGCCGACCAGCAACAACCTCTGCAACAACTCTATCAGCTTGGCTATGATGTCTGTGATGACTACGGGGCGTCGACTTGTCTTCCTCCTCCACCACCGCCTCCTCCTCCAGTGATGTCGCCGGCTTGCTCGGGTGCATTTATGCAAGAGATTGATGACGACGACGAGATTTTCTACGAGCTGGCAGACGGAGACGCGTTTGCTCTTGACGGTGGTGGTGGTGGCAGCAACAGAAACCCCGAGTCCGAAGAGTTTGTAGACCATGGCCTCTCGTATTATTACGACCCCGCTTCTGTGCAGCATCAGCTTGTGCCTCCTCCGCCTCCGCCACCTCCAGCGAGTGGAAATGATCCGGAATGCAACGATGAAGGTGAACAAGTTCCGTTCCGTGACGTTGAGATGGACAGCTTTGCTCCGGAAGATACGGACTTTGTGCCGCCGCCACCACCACCACCATTTGAAGCGACGTCGGCGGAATTGCTTTTAGCACATGCAGGTATACCGATGCTGCCGCGTCCGCCATCATGCCTGCTGCGCGAGATCCAGCTAGGCGCGTCGCTCCGGCACATCCGGGTATACCTTCATCTCTATTGAAAGTAGAGGTCTGATAGAGGTTCGCTAATGGATCTGGCTGACTGTCACCCTGAATGTAGATTGACGAAGAGCAAGGAGAGCACGGAGCAGTGTCCTGTGCTCAAGACAATCTCAAAGCGACTGTGAGCAACAGTGGACCTCCACCTGCGCCAACCTCACACCTCAGTCTGCTTGAGCAGATCAAAATGGTATGCCCACGTTCCACCATTTTCCTTTTCTTCTCAATACTCGACAGAGTTCAAACCAAACTCATGAAGCGCTGTCTTGTGTGCACGGGCGTGGGTCAAAACAGAAACAGCGCAACCTCCGTCCAGTCGAGTTAATGCCACCCTGGCGAGCGTCAGCCTCCAAGAGTGCTGCGCCATTCGCAGACTCGATCGCTCGAATCCTCGAGCGACGCAGCATGATCGCCTACGACTCGGACAGCAGCGATGACGACGCGGAGAAATTCAACACGAGCGAGAACGATTGGTGACTAAAAGTAAGGTGAAGTTGTGCAACCTAAGCCTCAGCTTGAGTTTGAACATCAAACTTCAATGGCATCCAAGTGAATGTTGATGATCCTTGTCTGACATTCATCATGGGCTCGCCCCTAAGCCTTTGACCCAGCACAACGCCTCATCACCATCCAGCACCAAGAGACCCGGACAGAACGAACTCTCACACAAATCTCACGTGGCAGCGTCGTCCACGAGCCACCGAAGTAAGATCGCATGCAAGTCTCTGCTTTGACTCATTCATTCACCATTGATTAGCAAATCTTTTGCTCCACATCCGGCGCGGACTTCTGTGAAGTGCTTCCAGCCATTCATTTCGTGGGTCTTGGTAGTATTCCAGCACTCGTCTTGGGATTCGCCTCAGCCGCCCACTTGCATCCTTTGAGAGGCGAAGAACGACTGCTCCAAAGCGGCGGTTGAGCCCTTGAGCGAGCGAAGTAGCGGAACCTGCGCCAGCAGCACCGGTTCAGAGGCCGTCTCGACCGTCGATTCGCCACCAGTCGGGGTTTCAAAGAGCGAGTGAATCCAGAACAATGCCTCACTCGACCCTTGGACGCCTTAATACTGAGACCAAGAGCAAAGCTGCAAGCCTGGGATCGTTATGGGGTTTGTCTATCAGTTGCTGCTGCCGTCATTGAACCCAGGCTCAAAGGGTTCGTCTCTGGCGATCACTCCCACTTTTCAAGTTGCTCCTGGATCCCAGAGCGAAAAGCCGTCCGTGCCTGGGTCTACATCGCAAGCCTAAAGCCATGAAGGTTGCGTACACCCTCTGCGGGCTCGCGATTCTGCTGCAAGCCACGCAAGCCGACGCCCGAAGCGCCTTCCGCAGTGGACAAGCGCAAGAAGCTCCAGAAGACTCGTTCGCCTCCGAGTCGACCATGACCACGAGCGAGAACGAGCCGTTCGTCCCAGCCGAGGCGTCGGGAGACGAGAGCTTCATGTCTGCCTCGTCTAAGGCCGACGAAGTGGGCGGGTCGACCTTGTCGAATGACGACGACCTCCCGCCGCAGGGGTACTCCGGTGAGAACTACGGTGGGTACTCTGGTGAGATCTCCTCTGAGTATGACGAGCCATCGGAGATCTTGGTCGCGCCCGAGATCGAGGAGCCAACGCCATACGAATCGAGCTGGGAGGACCTCCACCCGCCTGGATGGAATGGACTAGGATTCCCAGAGGGCTATGAAAACAATGACGACAGCAAATGGCAGAATGTTGAGATCGACGCCCCGCAGTACTACGTCGACGAGCCAACACCTGACAGCCAGCCCAACCACGACCCGCATCAGTATGAGACCGGCTGGAGCAAGGACAGCCTCCCGCCTTGGGCTCGTCACGGATACTTTGGCGACAACAACGATGGATACTCTGGCGAGAACTACAACCAGCCGCCGGAGATCTTGGTCGCGCCTGAGATTGAAGAGCCGACCCCGTATGAGCCGAGCTGGGACGACCTCCACCCGCCAGGGTGGAACGATGACGGACTCCCGCCCCAGTACCGCGATGGGTACTCTGGCGACGACAACAACTACGAGCCTCAGCCGGCGATCGCGATCGGTGAATACGGCGTCCAACCGCCTATGTACCCGGGTGACAACTGGGACTACCAGGAGAATGAACCGGAGCGGCCCGTTGTCATCGATCAACCGGAGTACTTGGAAAAACAGCAGCAGTTCATCACCGGCGGGCCCGGCGTGGCGCTTCCGCCTTTGGGTCACTTCGCCCGCCCACACTTCTACCTCAAGCCTTCGTCGCCCGTGGTGCCATCGTTCGACGCCCTCGACGCCGACGGCGATGACGTCGTTACCCCAGACGAGTGGACCGCCAGCGTCGAGGAGCTCAAGGCCACGGCGAAGGAGAAGGCCGCGAGCTCCCGCGACCCGCACGCCAAGCAGCTGCTTGACGACATTATTGATTTCCACTACGCCAACCTGCACGCGTGCATGGCGCAGGGCGTCAAGGTACTGTCTAGTCCGTCTTACCATGCCTACGACCTCACAAACCCTATGTCTAACCTCTTGATACATGTCTGTGCTCATCTCGTAGCCTCACGTGTCGCCGGTGGACATGCCAGCGGTGTCCAAAGGCATCTCGTCGAGCTGCTACGTCAAGTTCCGCTACTCGCTCTTTGCGGGCGCCGCGCCCTTCGAGTGGATCGCGCGCAAGCAGTCGGCGATCTCGGGCGAGCAGATCAGCAAGTGGTTCCACAAGCAGTTCAACATCGCGCAGAGCGACGTCGCCCGTGGGCGCATTCGCCCCGAATCGCTGCGGGCCGTGCCGTACATCATGAAGAGCATCTCGTGTCTCGACAACATCCTCGAAGATCACGTAAGCAATACTGGGAGTGGATTGCGCTCGCTCTGACTCACAATAGCCTAGGTGAACTAATGCCGTTTGATTTCCTGATTCTTGGTTCTATAGGACGAAACGATGTTCGACAGCGCCAAGTACTACAACCTCGTGGACGATACGCTCGACTGCGTCAACATCGACGCATAACTCGCACGCCTCTAAGTAGCAGCAGCAGCTCGACTCACCGTATCAATCGCCTTCATATCCTAGCTATTCAGCACCCCTTGTGTGAACTAGTGAGTCTCGACCTCTATCTCCCCTCATGCCGTGGCGAAGTCCCCCAATCAATGTACATTGCAAGCAACAAAGAAATAATACATAATGCTACTCCTTCTTCGTTCTTGGTCTCTCTCCCTGCATGTGCGAGAGAGCCCGCCACTCATGGCGGCTTAGTCTCCAAAACAGTAAGTGCTGTAACAAGTTGCATTTTCTCTACGTGTAGCTTCCAATAATCGTGCCGTAGTAGAAAGCCAAGCGCGATCCCGACTGTGATTGGGAACTTACCGATCGCGCGCACCGCGTATGCGCCGCTCACCTACGGAAAGAGCGCTGCGGTGAGATGCGACAGCGAGCTGTGGCACACGAAGAGCCCGACTTCCCAGGCTCCATGGCTGCTGGCTTCACGGTCATTGTCGTCGCCATTCGTTGCTACGTCCCGGTCAATCTCGTACGCGTGATGGCGGTACTGATAATGGTGGTCTGGAATCGTGGACCACTGCGAGACGGATTTATGCGACGGCACCCTGGACGGCAATCAAGGGGAGTACCTGGCTCTGAGCACGACCAACTTGGTCGTCTAAGCGAGTCGAATTGCGTGTGGACTGGAGCTTTTGCTGGTGCTGGCTGGGAGACGAACGAGCACTGCGGGTGTCGTGAGTCAGTCAATGGAGCTGGATGCTCTATCCGTTTCTCGTTCAAGGTCATTCATGGGACTGCGGCGTCATCAGCTGCCACAGTTGAGTGAGTCTTCTCAACTAAACGGTGTTGTCGGTTTGAGCAACCATCGCTGCTCATCAAGAGGGGGGGGGCAAAAGCACCTAACTTGTTATGTTGGGTGGGACTTTCTCATCTGCCAGAGGGGCCAGCCCTTTTGCGGTTAAGCTATTCTACATTTCTACATTGAGGGAGGAGCGATGCTGTACGAGTGGAGACTGAGCAAA
>JAADXK010000339.1:0-27992 GCA_023337805.1 Globisporangium barbulae
CAGCTTCTGCTGCGCTGTCAGACGGATGCGCGTCGGCCGCTCTGGCATTCGTGCTGCCTTCTTTGGTCGTTTGAAATGGTTGGTGCGAGTAACCAATTTTGCTTAAATCTCGCCAAAAACGATACAAAACAATTTCATCGACTTAATAGGGGTATTAATTGTGAATGGTGTTTAGTAATGAGAATTATGCCTGTAGTGTATTTGACAGATTTTGCAGGTACTAGGGCAAATAGCGGGTCCAGCATTTTTTACCGTGAGAAGACCCCCACGATGACTCCAGGAGACCGGCTTCTCTGTGTACAACCACAGCTTGCTATAGCAGCGCTGATCACTACACGCTCGCATTCTTCAATCCTCTTCACCGAGCTCACAATTCCTCGTTCAGATCAGCCAGCACCTTCGCCTCGTCACTCGCAGAAGAAGACGCAAGCAGAATGCACATTGGCTCGCCGCTCGCCACCCCCTTTACAAGACCCCTCGGCGCTGTCCTGGAAGTCACGGAGCTGAGCGAAGTACCGAGCGAGAGTGGCAGTCAGCAGTAGCAGCAAGCAAGGCCGACTGAGAAGACGCCATCTGTCCAGATTGAAGCATACGCAAGAACACAAGTCCAGCGTCGTGACGGCTCTCCGAGGACTATGAAGTGCTGACTGGCGAGTCAGTAGTGACCCTGTAGCTGCAAGACAGAGCCCTACGGAATCTATCGTAAATATATAGTATTACGTACTGTTACGGTTGCGATCGTATCAATACTAGACGCGATCCAGACGTACTCGAGTCCACCATTTGATCTCATGACGACGCA
Organism: Globisporangium barbulae; assembly: GCA_023337805.1. Lineage (NCBI taxonomy): Eukaryota > Oomycota > Peronosporomycetes > Pythiales > Pythiaceae > Globisporangium > Globisporangium barbulae. Next base: position 803 of record JAADXK010000339.1, read on the forward strand.
CGACAGCATTCTGGCTCTGATGAATCAAGTGAGTGTTCATTGCGGTGTACTTTGATGGGGATGACTTGACGTCGTCACGTGGCAGATCCTGCTTTGAGTCCAGCTCCGCACGTGTGAGTCAGTCGTTCAGATGAAATGGAGAGCCGTTGAGTCGTCAAGCGATCCGCTCGTTTGGAGGTCCGCCCTGTCTGACCTCGCCTTTGGGTTGGTAGAAATACACTGCTTGAAGCGATTCTAGCGTATTGATTGGATGAAAAGGGGATTGTTGAAGTGAATGACCAGCGCGGGCGGGGGCAACAATCGCGATCTTTTGCGGGTTGGGGATGCCCTTTCTGACGGTGAGCATGGCCAAAAGCAAAATGGCAAAATGTATCCATGTATATGTCGCTTGGGCTGTGGACGGATCGCTTCGATTCGCACTGAAAGGGCACGATCAACAGGTACTGTACGAGCACGACAGACCGATAACACGAAAGATCTGGCGGTGTGGGTGAAGGAGACCAATTGAGAGCCAATCTTAGCTTCATTGCGAGTCGCTACCTTATTTACAATGACACCGTCCGCGACAGCAAGCGCGTATCCACGGCACACCCATTTCTTAGAAGGACGTGCAACTGCAATGACGTTGAGACGGGGCGGGCGAGTAACTCGTTCGTGTCTGCAATTGTAAATCACCCGCTGCTGAAAGTGTCGACGCGATCTCCGCCAAGAGCCAACGATCCTCTCCAAGCGCGTGCGTTTTGTGTGTGTCAATCCACTGTACGCAGCCCTCGTATGTGTGTTTCTCTCAGCAGTGGATGCGGATCCGAGCATGGGTCGTTTATCTGCGCTTGGCCGCCGTCGTGCGCATCTGCGTCTGCTTGGCGCTCATCTGCAGCCGGCGGCGCGGTAAAAACCACTCAACGAGCGCTACATACACTACTACCAGCAGCAGCACGCTGCCCACGAGTGCCGCTGCGCCGCCCAGGTGCTCGATCGTCTCCGCGAAGCTCACGTCGTCGTCCGCCATCGCTCGCTCTCAATGCTCGCTTGGTTCTCCAGCTCTCTTTATTCTGCTAGGTTGAACATCAGACTTCGCAGGTCTGGCACCGCGGTCCATTGATTGGCGCATAATATAGATTTGCAAAGGTTACAGCCCCAGACCTACCTCTTCCACGCGAGTGGAGTGATGGTCGCGAGACGAAAGCCCTCTCACATTTTGAGCCACAAGCCTTCCAAGATTTGAAAATTAGTGCAGAAGCTTATTGTGTCGCAAAATCCTACAAAATCCAAGATGTCAGGCGACTATAGACGCAAAAGCGTTTGTGAACGATCGTGATAATGTATATTTTCATAATAAACCTTGTTTCAATGCTAGAGTAAAACCTTGCTTTCTTGCGTGGGGTTCGGGTGGGGGTGGGGGGGATTTTCACATTTTAAAAAGCGAAACGAACGAAAACGCGGGCGAGCGAGGCCAACGCACGCGCATTGAGACGCAGGAGCACAAGCGACAGCCAGGCCTTTGCGTTGACAGGCATCCCGATCCAATCGGTCCGCAGATCCGCAGATCGCACCACCGTCCGGCGGCCGCAAATCCGCAAGCGCAGAAGCAAGGTAAGCACGCGCTTGGACCATCACTCCCACTGCGTAGTTGGATGGCGTGACGGGACGTCACTTGCGCAAAGGAAACCCCGCGCGAGCATTCTGCACTGCATGAGAATGCGAGCCACTGCGCATGTGCTTCAATGGATGTGTGCGATGCTAACCAGCAGCCTTGTGTACGATGCAGTTAGTCAGCAGCACCCAGCCGGTCGGTGAGAAACCGAGGACGTCGCAGAAGAAGCGCTTGGAATCTTTTTCGCGCGCGAAACTTGATTTTGAACAAGAGAAGAGTCTTTGCCGCCCAGAACACCGCCGCTCTGCTCTATTTCCAGAACGCGCTTGCTTGCCTATCTTTAGTGCGAGAAGACGAGGCCGCACGTGGTGTTAGGGGAGACACGTGCTGGGACGAGGGGTTCATCTATATACATACAGCTTCTTCGTCCCACGACGAGAAGGGTTCGAAACGGCGACAAGTGAGCGAAGGGCAAAGCCAACCGAACCGTGAGCGTTCACACAGCAGCAAGCGGCCAGGCGAGGGAACGCACGCGGGCGACTAGGTGACCGAAGAGGCGCAGGCGCAAGCGGATTGATAAGCAAGCGGAAAGGGGTCACGGCTCGGCACTTAGGTGCGTTTGCGTATTGTGTGTGTGGGGGTGGCCTGTCTGCTACGAAGCGCGAGTATGTGTGAACGCGCTGAGTAGGGATGATGAGTGTTGGCTGGGGTTGCATTGGCTGTGGTGTCTGCATTGCGATCAGTTGACTGATGGCGTTATGTGTTGCTATGTATGCGTGTGTCGCTTCCAATAGCAAGGAGTCATGGCGCGGGGTCAAGCAAAGATGGACACTCAGAATGCACAGCACCAACAGCAGCAAGAACTCGATCAATCGCCACAGCAACAAGCCCTGACGCAGCACCAGCTTCAGCAGCAATTGCAGCAACAACAGCTGCAGTTGCAACACCAGCAGCAACACTACCAGCTCCAACAGCACCAGCAGCAGATTCAGCAGCAGCTCCAACAAGCAGCACAGCTGCAACAACATGCCATTCAGTACCCATCCAGCTTGCAGAATGCCAGCTCGTTGGCGACAACGACGAACGCTGCGAGTCTCGTAGCTGCGGCTGTCCAAGTTGCGAACGCGAATGCGACATCCGCAGCCGCTGCTGCAGGTGGATACGCTTTCCCGCGAAACTCTCCAGAATTTGCTTGCGAAAACGTTGGCGATCGCGTGAAGGGAAAGCGACGGAAGTACTGCCCGCATGAAGTGACAGCGCTTGTGCTTGGTGTCCAGCGGTATGCAGATGACAGCTGCCCGTGGAGCTCCATTTTGCGGGATCCACATCTCGGCAACCTGTTTCACGGCCGAAGCGGAGTCGATCTGAAAGACAAGTGGCGGACGCTGATAAAGACTCGACCCGAACTAGCTGCGTACACGGAGAACAGAAAGAATCACCGCAAGTACCGCCCATTTTCAGCTAACGAAGAACGCGCGCTGATGGATGGAGTGAGGAAGTACCATGGACAACGAAACGTGTGGTCGCTGATTTTGATCGACAAGGAACTTGGTCCTCAGTTCAACGACCGGTCCAACGTGCAGCTGAAGGACAAGTATCGCACAATGCGTCGATCGGGATCGGCATCATCAATCGTCGTGTCGAACCCATCCAGTCGGCGGTCATCAACAACTCCATCAGCTTCTGGCACCACTCCCATCGGAGGGAGCTCGGGACGGCATTCAATGGAAGGTTCTTCTGGGCGTCCGCTGACTCCGACCTCTGCGGCGCTTTCCGCGGCACTGTCAATGGGTATGAATGGAAGCGGATCGAGTGGCGTGTCTGCGGTAAGTCAACAAGCGGCCAACTTATTGGTGCAGAACAACAACGCCGCATCGCTGTTTGCGGATCCCAACCTGTACTTGGCGGGGTCGTTCTCGCTACCACAGCATATGTCCCAGTTGTCTCAGGCGGCCGGACTGAATCTGCAGCAATCGAACGTCTTGCAACCGAGACAACAGTCAGGAGGTCAAGCCCAATCCCAAGCCCATGCACAAGCCCAAGCAATCGCTCAAGCAGTTCAAGTCCAAGCCAGAGCCCAGGCCCATCTTCAAGCTCAAATCCAACAGCATCAGCTTCGCACACAGAATCAAGCCCAAGCTCAAGCGCAGCAGGCTCACGCTCAAGCCCAAGCGCACTCGAAGCAGTATCAATTGATGACGGGGGCCGGCAACTCATTCATCAACTCCCCCATTCCCGGCTATCAAATCATCGGAAACCAGTACGTTCCAAGTCAACCGATGTATTACACGATTCCACAACAGACCTCCCAAGCGCAACAGCAAGCAGTCCACTTGCAGCAACAACAACAACAATTGCAACAACTGCAACATCGCCAACAACAGCAACAGCAGCAGCAGCAACAACAAGATCAAGCTGCAGCTGTAGCTGCCGCCGTCCTGGCTCAACGAAAGCAAGACTCCGAAAATGCGACTGGTGGTCGAGGCGGAGGCAGTCGAGGGGGGCGCGCCGGCCGTGGTCGACCTCGAGGACGTGGAAAAGGCGCAGCTTCCAAGAGTGAAAAAGATGAAGATGCCACGGTGCTGAATGCGATGATGGGTGGTGCAATGAAGCCCAGTCCAGCGTCGCCTCCCATGGACAGCCTGACATCAGGCGGGAACAACGGTGGCTCGTCATCAGGTAATACGAACACAATTGGCCGCGATACTGGGAAACAGCAAGATAAATCCGTCGTGGTTTGCGATGTATAACACAGACCATTCAAGCATCTCCAGAATGCTGTAACGATTTTGAAGACGACGGCGCAGGCGGAAGCGAGGTAGCTATTATAACTATTGGTGGATAGGAAGGCAATGAGGTGATCAAGTCTACCAACACAGCCAAGGCGGCGAATGTGAATACTTCGGCGTGGTACTATAGTGGAAAGACAGAACACAAACGCCAATGAGAAACATTATTGTATTGATTGTGGCTTTCAGTTCCAGGCTCTCCAGCTTGAATCGTTGTGCTATCGAAGATCTTTGTCTATGCGCACGCAGAGCCAAGCCCCTGCCTTCCAGCGACCTTCAATGCCTTTTCAAGGTCAACGTCGGAAGCCGCGGGTAAGTCCAAGATCTCGTCGGCGCAGCAGCGAACTCGCTGACGAACTGTTTCGGGTCCCATCTCGACGAAGAACTGAAACTTTGCTGAGCTCAATAGCAGTCCAAGAATTCCAGTCGCGTGCTCCGCCGTACGCGCGTCTTCACCATTTCCCTTGGCATGCATTAGTGTGTCAAAGACCGTGAGGAAGTGCTCCTCACCAAGAGCAGACTCGAATGCGTCGGACAGGGTTGCATGCGCTGTGCTCAAAAGAAACTTTGTCAACGCAGCGGGGTCAGCCTTGACTTTTCGAAACTTGCGCATGAACGCATGCCCGCGGCACATCACCTCGGTCTGGTGGTCTTTGATACGTTCTGCTTTGGCTGCGCGTTTGCTCTTACCTTTCCGTGTACAGACTGAGAAAGACGGGTGTTTGGTTATCAGTGACAGTGTCTGCTCTGCAAAGACGAGATCGTCCAGCTCACGATCAAGTGGGCTTCTCGACGACGAAGTCTCAAGTTCGACATTGTCCAGCTCAGAAGTCGAAAGGCTATCCGCTTTTGGTGCTCTGACACCTGAAGACTTGGAGGTTTTGAGCGCGCCATCTCGCCGCAAAATCGCTTGGTAGATTTCCTACACAAGCGCAAGGCATCGTTGCGAGGTTTCGTCAGTGCGCAAGGTCTTCAGAAGTGAATCCCAGCAGTCTTCAAAAACAACAGGCACGACTTACCTCCTGTTTCGACAATTTGATCGCGTTTAAACGCTGCAGCTGAGCTTCTTCACGCGCCTTGATGCGGCTCTTCTCAGTCACAAGCGCGTGCTGCTGCTTGAAGAAAACGACGTCTTCGGCGAGAAACTGGCGGCCCAACTCGTCTTCTTTGCTGTCCAAGAACCACTCGTCAAGCAGTTCCTGAGCCTCGCTCCACATCTCCATTGCATCGAAGATACGAAGTCGGTACTTCCTCGCCTCCACATTCGTCGGATCCAGACTTAACATCATGGCGCAGTCGTCCAGAAGGCTGCACTCGTATCACAAGCACAGTGACTACAGTTAGATTCAAGAGAGACACGTGCTGAACGCAGATCGAGATCAAGAAATCTACACGCACCGCTGGATGTCGTCATGCATCGCAGCGCTCTTAATGGGTTGAGATGGAGACGCCTTCCGCTCCATCCGCTGCACCAGCGCCTGAGCTCGCAGCTTGTACGCATCAAAGAGGCAAACTTTAGCGGCGATCGCTTCCGAGCAGATCTTGATCGCACTGACTTCGTTTTCTTCACAGTCCTCGCCGGTTTCACCAATGTCGAGAAGCTGAAGAACACGTTCACGCGAGAAAAAGGAATCGGATTTCGAGTTGGTACTCGATGCGTCGGCAGAGATCAAGTCACCACCATGCAACTGCTTCTCGGTTGTCTTGTGAACCTCCTCCGAGTCCTCGATCGCAGGCCAGCGGCTGAAATCCTCAAATACCTGCTTGGCGAGCTCTAGCTCGGCTTGCTCCTTCGTCTGTGTGCGCTCGCGCCAGTCTCGCAGCAAATTCAGGAGCTCGCGACTGAGTCGCAGCTCGTTCTTTGGCTGCGAGTAGAACTTTCGCACCCAGCTCAGGAAGAACGCGAGGATCTGGAGCATCACGTACGTCCCTCCAGGCAAGCGATCGAGGATCTGACCATCATCGCTTTCATCGGCTTTAGACTCGTGCTTTGGGTCGTACAGCTCAATATTGTGCACGAGCCGCTGAAGAAATCGCGATGGAGTGGCTGCCAATGCCACCATCTTGCTGTGGAGAAGCCTGCTCTCGTACCCGACGGGATCCTGGAACCAGTCGAACGCCGAACTGCTCGTGATCTGAACGAAGCAGTCGATGGCCTGACCACGGAGCTGCAAGTCTGGGTGCATGAACTGGTCCACGAGCACCTGGAGCCCATCTAGCATCACGAATTCTGTGACCAGCGCCCAGTTGCGCGTGTGTTTGAGGTAGAAGAGCATCATGAAGCGTTTCTGCAGCACCTGCGGCCACCACATTCCTTCCTTGCTTCTGCTGGTGGTGGTCGATTCTGAAGCCGGACGAAGCGAGTGCAGCAGCGGGTAGCAGCGGTACTGCGCGGGCGTGGGGCAGAACATGAGATGGCGCACTTCGTCGTCCGTGAGGCGCTTGTGGAGCACGATCTCCAGCTCCTTTGTCAATGGCGATGCGTACTCGGCGCAGAACTTCCCATACAACGAATCCTGGATCTCCTGCGGGAACTCACTCAAGACATCGCCCAGCGTCTGACGAACGAACGCCAACGCCTCGCCGTCGCTAGACTTCATCGGCAATTTTACTGGTGATTCTTGAGGCGGTGGTGAAGATCCTGATGTTGACGCCATGAGAGGGCTGGTCAGCTGGAGAATGAGAGGCTGTTGAGCGAAATGCCTGCGCTGCATCGAACATTCGAAGCTCAGACTGGCACGAGAGGTCGCGCTTCCTTGAAAGGTCACGACTGACTCGCCGTGTTCACCTGCTCGCAATCGTTTTTGTATCCATCTCTTCATGAGACGCTGAGCCAATGAACCTTCACTCACCCATGGTACATTGATCCACGCCACGCATGATGCGGAGTCAAGACAAACACGGTCGTGAGGATTCTGTTGCATGTTCGTGTTTTTGTTCGTAGCGTTAATGTGAATGGGGGAATGGGAGAGCGAGAGACCGCGTGCGTGGAGAAAATATACAGAGACTAACGTACTTAAAAAGAGCGAGCGAACTACTCGTCCGTGAAGCCCGTGACCTCCATGTTGATGACGAGCGAGAGCACCTCCTCCATCTCCTTCTTGCTCTTGTACACGGGTAGGTCGATGCGGTTGAAGCACGTGTGCGCGCGCGGGAACGCGTTTTCCGGGAACGGCACGGCCTTGAGTGTGAAGTGGCAGATGCGTCCGTCGTAGCTCGTGAGCGCCTTGAAGCCCTGCACGGGCACGCGTGAGCTGCCCGTCGTGAACTGCAGTAACCGCGCGCGCTCCTCGTCGCTGAAGGCATCAACGATCTCCCAGAACCACCCGAGGACCTCTTCCGGCAGCTCGTCCGAGACCTGCGTGTGCGCCTTCCAGTCGTCCACGTCGATGGACGGCACACCGCAGAGCACGAGCTCGAGCTCCTGGTAGTCGAATACGAGGATGAGCTCCTGTGGGATGACCTCAAAGACGCCGGCCATCAAGTGCTGCAGCTGCTCGGCGAACGAGTCCAGCATGATGTGGCGCAGACGCAGGTAGATGTACTCGTGCTTGTTCTCGTCCGTGACCTCGATGTTGCGCCCGTCCTCCTTCAGGTCAATGATCTCCACCTCGCCGTTGAGCTTGCGGTTGTTCACGCTAAAGTCCAGACTGAGCGCGTCCACGCCGTCGTTCTCCTTCATCCACTTGAGCGACTTGTACACCTCCTGGTCGTAGAACTCCAGGTCGCTGAACGAAATCGGCACGCCCAGCAAGTGCTTGAGCACCGGCAGCGCCAAGTGGGCTTTCATGAGCTGTCCCTCGAGCAGCGCACGTCCCAGGAGACGACCGGCGCCACGGAAGTAGAGCAAATGGTCGGCCGACGCCTCAACCGAGTTCGGATTGATCACGTACGCCAGCGAGTCCACGTGCGCGCACATGAAGAGCCCGATGGTCTCGTCAAAGAGGCGCTCCGTGACGAGCGCGAACCACTCGCGCTCGAGGCCGCCGGCGTCGATGGCCACTTCGCCAATGAACTCGATGCGCAGCGGCATGTGGATGTGCTCCATCTGCACACCCAGCAGCTGCTCCATGGACTCGACGAGGATGTTCTCGCGGTGCACGCGCATCTTGAGGTGGCCGTCCTCCCACGGCTTGATGAGCGCCGATGTCTGCTCGAGGAACCACGCGTACTTGTCCTTGAACGGCAGCGCCGCCACCTGCTCGAGGATCTCGAGGTCCTGCTCTGAGATCTCGTACCCACGCGACGCCACGCGTGCGTCCACCTCGCGATACTCTTTGAACGTCATCCTGCCTTCGGGGTGACGCGGCGTCTGCGCCAATTGCGACACGAACGCTAGCGACGGTTGCGTCACCAGCTCCTTCTCATTCTGATCACCGCCGTTGAAGCTCGTGCGCACCGTGACGGCTGGCGGTGGGGACACGAGCATATCGGCGTCTGAGCTGGGGATGTCGATGCGCACTGTGGCGTCCGGCGACGAGGTGGATGACGACAATGACGTTGCGTCCGTCACGGCCGAGCGCGCGAGCGCGTTCTTGTCGCCGGCCGTGCTTTGCGGGATGCCTGGGACCGCTACGATGGCCGCGCCGCTTGAACTGGTGGCGTCCGCATTAGCGGCCGCAGAAGTGATGAACGGGCTCTCCTTCTTGGCCCAGTAGCGCTTGCCGTCGAGACCGACCTTGCGCACCCAGTCCTGGCGGTTGCGCGCGCCGCGCTGGCGCGCGTTGAGCATGTTGAGTCTGCGGATGGCGAACGAGCGCGTGCGGTTGAACGAGCGCTCGCGGCCCACGTCCGTGCCCACGGAGAGCGAGCGCGAGCTGGGAGAGTGCAGTCCGAGTGAGAAGCCGCGCTCCGTGCCGCATAGCACGCAAGCCTTGGACGAATCCTTGTTGTGGAAGTCGCACACCTCGCACTTCCACTGGTTGTTCAGCTCGTCAGTCCTGTTTCATGTATAGAAAGAGGTCACACATACATATATATAACGGATTAAACGGGCAGCTCATTTGTGATGAGCAGACACTTTGTGAACGTACGTGTCTTGGACGTCCTGGCGGGTCATGGGCTGGCCATCCTCCGTGTATTGTCTGCACAGAACAAACAAGCAAGCAAGACACACGTGTTAGCACACACACAATCAAGCATACATATACGATCTCGTGAAGATACCGAACGATCAAACGTGTATGTATGTACACACCCGCCAAGCAGCGGCTGCTGGAGGTTCTCGTCGAAGCGTGCGCGGCGGCAGCAGTAGTAGACGATGATGACGACGAGCAGGCCACCGGTCACGTAGGCGAGCCAGGGCGGCAGCGTGCCGGACGAGTCGCTCGCGGCGTGCGCCGTGCGCGCCGTGGCCGAGAGCAGCGCCAGGAAGAGGTACGACCGCCACATCCTCGCGTCTGTTTGCTGGCTGGGAAGGCGTCTTCCTAATGTAATTCGCAATGAAACAGCGAGCGAGCGCCTTTGCAAAAGGGAGAGAAGGAAGACGGGAAGGACTTGTCGCTTGTGCGCTTTGCGCACAAGCCCAGGCCAAACAAGAAACAAACAAACAAGGTGCAAGGAACAGTCGAGCCAACAACAACCAGGACCCAGTCTGAAGAGCGAAGCGAGAGGGGGTTTCCATGAGGTTTTATTTTACTCTGATCAAGGTTTTTCAGGAGATTGTGGAAGCTCGACAACTGACTCCTGATACTTGCGTCTGATTTCAATTCAGTATACAAACATCATGTTTAGAATCGAACAACCTCTGTAATTTGATACTGACCGGTCAAGACACACAATTTCGGCGCGTCTTCAATTTCGAACCACAGCATTGAAGTTCACGAGTTGGCCGAAATGGTGTAGCTGCCGTTTTTGAAAGGATCGTAGCACACTCCAAAGGATCACAAGCCAATTTGCCCTATTAAGCGAACGCATGCTTTGGCGCTCAAAGAATAGCAAATCACTGTCATGAGCTCCTCGGAGCTTGCGACGATTCCATTCTTGAAGTGTCCAACGAGTACGTAATCAGCTCACTTGGATACAAACGTCAACTCAAATGGCTCAAGAAGCGAGAAGAATCAAAAATGCACGACGAGTGTCCGAGGGCTCCCCGTGCGCATGAAGAAGACATGGCTGAGCTCGTAAGCGAAACGGCCCATGATGGTACTTCTGTCAGCCGCAAACTTCACGATGGCGTTTCGCATAAAACCTGCTGAATTGCATACATCTCATCTCGAATTTTTCATCACAGGCGCCCCATTTTAAATACCGAGCCACTTCAACATGGGAATCATCAGACGGCGGCGGCGTCGTCGTCTCCACGACGGCCATGCGCGGGAGACGGCAGCCCAGCGAAGTTGCGCCGCGCGTCCTCGTAGCTCGACACGCGCGCGACAACCACCGGGTATCCGTCGGCGCTGTTGTTACTCGTGCTGTAGCTCATGCCGTACTGTGGCGTGCGTGCGTCGCTCTCTTCGCTGTAGAGCAGCGGCATCTTGGGGTCGTGCTGGTCACCGCGGTACGTCGCGTTCACGGCCGCGCGGTCCACGATCCCACCGATCGCGTCCTCGTCGTCCTTATCGTCGTCCTGCTGGTTTATGAAGAAGACGAAGAGGAACATGCACGCGGCCGCCAAGCACGAGCCGACGAGGAACGCGTTCTCCCAGGCACGGAACGCGGCGCCGCCGTCGTCGCCACCGCCGTAGATGTCGCCCTTGCCGCCCTGGCACACGTCGCCGTCGCAGGCAAAGCCCACGCGCATGTTCTGCGCGTCAAAGAGCGTGTAGTACGTCTTTATGAACACGTCGCCGAGGATCCACCACTCGTCCGTCGTGGACTGGAACTGGATGCGACACTGGCCCCAGCCGTAGCACATGACGTAGTCCGCCGGCTGCAACAGGAAGACGTTGTCGGGCTCCATGCCGAAGCGGAGTACGGGAAACGCCTTCACGTCCACGCCCTCGCAGTCCACGTCATTGCAATTAAGCCCGAAGCTGATCGCGCGCAGCACGGCAGCGTACTGGCCCTGCGGCACGCTGATTAGCGACGTGCCCGTGTCCACGATCGCGTAGCAGAACGGCTCGCACAGGTTCACGATGGCGTTGGTCGCATTGCCATCACTCTTGTCGTCATTACTATCAGGGTTTTTCGAGAAGTGGTTCATCTTGACGGTCCAGTACATGAAAGCGTCGAACTCGGGTAGCTTGACCACGGGCGTGTAGTGGAACGAGGCGTTCTTGCCGACGACCGAGAGGTCGTAGCCGCCGATGTGCAACTCGCTGCCGTGCTGGTACGCCTCGGGCGTGAGGAAGAACGCAAACATATTGTCGATTTCGGGGTTCTGCTGCGCCAGCTGCGTGAAGAGCGTCGGACGGCTGATGTGCGCGAGGCCCTCGAAGGCGAGGCCGAAGATTCCGTCCGCGATGAACACCTGTAGCTTCTCCGTCTCGTCGCTAATCATGCCGAATTTGACGCTCTCCACGCGGTACGCGCCCACGGTCACTGTATCCACGACGATCGTGCCGGTCACCGACCCGCTGCCGTACTGTTTATGAGTAAAATCGATGCTGTCAGTTAGGGTTTAGAAGTTTAATGTTATATGTGTGTGATGATGAACAGCAACGCACCGCGTCGAAGAACTTGGCCTGCGTGTCGAGGAAGGTGGTGGAGAGCGGATACTCGAAGCGGTTGTGCGAGCCGCAGGACGCGCAGTCGATGCTTGGGATCCACGTGTCGCTCGAGCCCGTGTCGAAGACCACGTCCATGGGCTGCAGCGGGTTGCCGAACGCCACCTTGCCGATGTACTGCACGTTACCGTAATTCTTGAGCGGCAGGCGCTTACCCACGTTCACGGACGTCAGCTGCCGTAATGCTGGCTCACTAGCATTCTGCTGGTGGTGGAGCGCGACGCTGTTGACGCGAGGAGTCGCCGCGGTCTTGCGCGACAGAGCGATGCGGATCGGTGCGGCGCCCACGCTCAGCAGCAGACATACGAGGACGAGCGCGCTCGTGCAGAGACTTGCTGGCGACCAGGAGCAGCACTTGCGCAGCACCGTGGAGGTGTTCATGCTGCGCGTGCCGCTGATGTGCCTCCTCGGCGGCGGCATCGCTCTTTGCTACCTAAAACGATCTTCGTGTGCGGACTGCATTCAGCACGACCGTTGGACAACGTCAATGACAATTTGACCAATCAAATATTTTTAATAATCAGTGTGCAAATTATAGCCACTAGGCACGTAAATCGTTCATGATTTTAACCAATGAAAAATGCGAGGAGCTCCAATTTGAAACTGACGCACGCCCAAAAGGTGCGATCCAAAAAACAAAAGCTCTCCGTCTCAAAATCCCAGCGCGTGTGTCTTTAATTCGCTTCTCTTCCCCTTCTTCGTGTACGCATCCTGGTCCTCGTCATCACTTCCTTCACTCGTTTGTCTTTGTGTATCGGCTTCTGCTGCTGGTTACATGGTGGCGTTGAAGACCGGGTTGTGGCGTGCGATGCGCGGGCCCTCCTCCTCGTACTGCGCTTTTGTGTGGCAGACGCGGTAAAAGTCGGGCGTGGAGGCCACCATGCTGCCGCCGAACCAGACGGCGAAGCGCTGCATGCGGTGCGAGATCACGTTCACGTCGAGCTCCTCGGCGTGCGCCTGCGTGTACTTGGAGTGCAGCGCCAGGTTCGCCTGCTGCCGGTCGTCCGCGAGGCGCTTGATGTCGCGCTGCAGGCGGCGCCCAAAGTCTTTGAACATCGTGCTGCCGCCCGAGAGCACGATGTTCTTGTACAGGCCGCGGCGCGTGTCGATCGGGCACTTGAGGATAGCCTCGTCCACGACGTTGGGCAGCGGCGTCGTAAAGTCCGTCGAGAAAATCTCCGGGTTGAAGAAGATCTCGGGCGCCAAGAAGCGCTCGTAGCCCACGTCCACCTCCCACGGCTGTTTCGTGCGCGGGTGCAAGTCCGAGTATTTGAGGAAATACTTGTCGGGCTTGCTGTCGTACTTCTTGAACTCCTTCACGATGTCTGAGCACACGTAGCTGTGCATCTCCTTCACGCGCTTGGCGACCTCGAGTGACTCCTCGGGCGGCACCTGCTCGCCGCGGTCGCGCATCATCTTCTGCACAAAGTGCGTCACGTCGCGACCGGCGAGCGGGATGTGGCGGATGCACGTGCCAATCACGTAGCCGTCAGCGACGGGGATGACGTGTGTCACGCCGTCGCCTGAGTCGATGACCGTGCCCGTGAGCGAGCGCTGCGACGGGTCCTTGATCTTCGGCCACGACGCGTACAGTGCGAGCACGGCCTGCACGGCGATGTACATGCCCGGCACGTTGAACGTCTCGAACATGATCTCGGCGGTCGCCTCGCGGTTCTCGGGCGGGTTAAGCGGCGGCTCCGTGAGCAAAACGTAGTGCTCTTCCGGCTCGCAGCGCATGTACTGGAATAGGCAGCGCTGCCAGAGCTTCTCCATGTTGTCCCAGTTCTGTACGATGCCCTGGCTGATCGGGTAATTCACCTGGTGCGTCGATGCGTGGTCCAGCGCCTACAATGCAAAGAGACAATCGAACATGAGCAAACAGGTTCAAGACAAACAAACAGGTAATGTGAGCACGCGGCACCTCTTTGCCAATGTAAAAGTCGAGGTCATCGATGCCCTGGCGGCTGCGCACGGTGTTCGAGTCCGCACCGCCCACGGCGATCGTCGACGGGATGATGTAACTCGGCTCGGCGTTGCCGGCGTAGCCCATCTTGGTGTACCTGCGTGCATGTTTACATGTTTACGGTCAGCTTTTCCCGCCCCAGCGATCGCGGTTCAAAACGAGCTACAGCACACGTCGCGAGGCGCCGAGCGCTGACAGGTAAATGGTCATGTGGGGGACGTACCCGGTGCCATTGTCGATCACGACCGTGGGTTTGTAGGACGTCATGGCGGTCTCTAGCGTGTCTGTCGGTCTGTCGCTCTTCGTATTCCGAGAGCTTTTCTTCTTCTTCCCCCTGTGCAAGTGACGCAAAACAGAAGAGCTCAGCTTCACCTTGGTTGAGGGTGCAAGCACAATGAGCGCAGGATTTATACGATCGAGCTTGTATTTGAATAGGAAAAGATCCGGTCCGGCTCGAGTTGACGAAAAGCAAGGGCTCGGAATGCTTGAACCGGCTTGTGGTGGCTCACTTGGCTCATGAAGATCCCTCTTTATTTATGATTGCCTGTGGTGTCCAGTACTTAAACCTTTTATATCAAGAGTGGATGTCTTCGCTTTCAGTCGCACAAAATAGCTGTCTGTAATGTCAAATCTACCTCTATGCAATATAAAAAGGTATCCAAATTCCTTTCCGTCATTACAATTGTCAAGCTGTTTTCAGGTCGCTGTCCATTTTTCCAAACTGTCCAAAATAGCGTTCTTCAAGGACGACAGAGGAAGAACACTTCGCGTGCTGAAATGGATGGCGACGCATTCTTCTTCGTCTGCATGGTCTCCTGCCGTGTTCACCGGTGTCGTGCTGCCTTGGCTATAGAGAGTACCTGCTGCGCGGTGCCTCATCACACCACCTTGGCATCTACTTCAAATGAGAAAAATTCAATTTCGTTTGTTTATGCTAAAGTTAGTGTCTATTGCTGCTGCTGCGTCATCTTCTCCTGATCGATGCGCTTGAGCTTGACGTCGAGCTTCACGAGCATGTCCTGGACCATCGAGTCGAGATCGTAGTCGTGCTGCCAACTCCAGTCTCTCCGCGCCATGCTGTCGTCGATCGAGCGCGGCCACGTCTCGGCGATCTGCTGACGAAAGTCCGGCTCATATGTGATCTCGAAGCTCGGGATCACCTTCTTGATGGACGCCGCGATCTCCGCGGGCGTGAACGACACGGCCGTGACGTTGTACGCGCGCTGCGTGAGCGACTCGTTGGGCGCCTGCATGAGCGCGATCGTGGCCTTGAGGCAGTCGGGCATGTACATCATGGGCAGACGCGCGTCCGGCGCCAAGAAGCACTTGTACTTGCCGTGCTTGAGCGCGTCATAGAAGATCTCGACGGCGTAGTCAGTGGTGCCGCCGCCAGGCCAGGCCTCGGACGAGATGATGCCCGGGTACCGGATTGACCGGAAGTCCACGCCGAATTTGTCGTGGTAGTACTCGCCCAGCAGCTCCAGGTGCACCTTGGTGATGCCGTACATGGTCGTGGGGCGCATGATCGTCAGGTCCGGAGTTTCGTCCTTAGGCGTCGAGGGTCCAAAAACCGCGATCGTGGACGGCGAGAAGACGCTCAGGTTGTTCTGCTTGGCGATCTCGAGCACGTTCTCGATGCCGCGCGTGTTGACCTTGAGCGCCAGCTGCGGGTTCTTCTCGCCGAGCGCCGAGAGCAGCGATGCCATGTGCACGATCGTGTCGATGCCGTTCTCGAGCACGATGCGCGCGAGCGAGTCCTTGTTCTGCACATCGCAGTACACGAACGGCCCACTCTCCTTCTTGCCCGACGACTTGATGTCCGAGTTCACGATCGCGTTGTCGCCGAACATGCCGCGCAGGTACGGCACGAGCTCCATGCCGATCTGACCCGTGCCACCAGTGATGAGGATGCGGCGGCCCTGGTTGAACACGTCAAAGCCGCCGGTGTACGTGCTCTTGGCGCGCGTGGTGGCATTTACGTTCGTGCTGCTGCTGGCTGGTGTGGACGCGGCAGTGGCGGACGCATTAGCGGCGGTGGCGGCGTTCACAGGTGACGTCTGCGTGGCGAAGCAGCGGGTGGTGGAGCGCTGCAGGCGCGCGAGGCGCGTGGCAACCGAGGAGCTCCACATGGCGAGTTGCTGTCGCTTGGGGGTTGGCCGAAAAATTGCGGAGTGAGTGCGCGAGAGCAATGAGCGGTGGCAAGTGGAGCGGAGCGCTCGCAGCCAGCGCTGTCTGTCATAAGAGCGGGACGCGCGAGCCGTCTAATCACACTCGCTGATGGCTCCTGTGGGACGACGACGCAAGCGCGTCATACGGTTGAGAATTGCAAAAAGAGGTGAAATACAATTGCACGCTGATCAGAACAAGGTGAAGAGATAAATTCGTGCCAAAAGAGGCTGTTGCGGCTGAGTACAGAGCACAATCTGGTCAAAACAAGGTGGAGTAAAGCTAAAAATAGAGAGAAAAGCTTCTCAAAATAGAATGAATTCACACACTACCCATTTTTGAAACTTTTTGAGATGGACCTACCGTTTTCGCAACTGGTATGTGAATCTCAACGCTTGCAGTTCGGCTCACATGCACTTGCTGAGACAACTGCCTCATAGGTGCTTGGTGACCAGTGCCTTTGCCTGTCTCTTCCGGTCCTGCGTCCGTCCATCGAATTGCATACACATTGTCCAAGAATGAGCTCATGCATGCTGAGCGAGTTCGATAGAAGAGCTACACTATCCACGGCGCAATAGCGTTGCTCATCATGCACAGTCGTTGCCTGGAAAGGTTGGACAAACTAGAGAGAACGCGCATTCACTGCGGTTTGCTATTCGCGGTGACGCTTGTCAGCAGATCCAAGTGACGTCCGTAATCCAAGCTGCTTCGTGCTCTATCTGGCTCGCTCGAATGCGATCGTTCGATTGCCGTTTTTCGCCGAAATGGCTCCATGCGACCAGGAGAACGTTCTGAGATGGCAAAACCCAGTGTGATGTGAAGTAATCTGAGCTGGCTGCTCGCATCTTTTGACTGGCATCATGGCGATTACAGCTTCGCACTGGTCCATGGCTCGTCTCTGTCCCAACGTTGTTCAGACTGACGATGCTTTTTGCTCGGATCGCTTGATAGAATAGACAGCCACAAGGGATGATGATCTCGTACGACATGGGAGCAAATGGAGAATGCGTGCGTCTGTGGTGGGTCTACGTACTATTACTATTCGTTCGATGCCAGCGATCGCTACCCAATCGCGTCTAACCCTCCTTTTCCGTCGTCAGTACTCTTGGTCCAACGACTCGGCTTCTTGCCCGGGATACTATCGGCGCGTATCGACGCCGTTAGCGCCCGTATTCTGAATGCGCCCTGTAGATCACCTGCCTCTAACCTGTTTAGCGCTGCCCTGGCTTCGATGCTGGCACGGGCGCCTTCGTGTCAAACGATTACTCTCTTGACCTCTTTTCACCACCTCATGGCTGCGTCGAGCTCGGCGGATAGGAAGTCGGCGTCGACACTGGACTGGTGGCGAGACTCTCCATCAACAGAGCGGCGTTCGCTGGCAAGTGGCTCGTCGCTGGTGTCGGAGCCGACGCGAGCGAGGCGGGCATTGGAATCGGAGTCTCCAAGTCGATCATCGATGGCGACGCAGTTGACGAATCCACTCCACCACCAGCTAACGCCCCCATGACAGAACTTGACACGACCGACACCGCGTTCGATTGGTGATTCGCCATGGACGCTGTTGGCATGCTCTGGGTCGCCAAACTCGACGTCGGCATCACGCCGCTTGTCGGCAACACGCCCGAGTTGTTGATCGCGTTCGTGTTGCTCAGCAGACGCGCAATCATGGTCACCTTCTGCGCCTCTGAGCAGTCGTTCCGGTTCAAAATCGTCTGGATCTTGTTCTTGATCTCCGGCATGCGGTCCAGCACATGGAGCAGCGTGGACGTGGTCACAGGCATCGGAGGCTTGTTTCCTGAACCACCAGCCGCATTGCCACCAGAGCCAGGCGTTCCTGCGCCGACAACGCTGAGTCCCACGCTAGCTGGACTGAGACCGCTCCCGCCAATTACGCTGGAGCTGTTCAAGTCGATCGCGCTCATCGACCCGCCGACACCGCGAGCCATATGATGCAAACTCGACATGTCGCCCCACGCTGGCGACGAGGTCGTCGCAGCGGAGGTGGAAGCAGCGATACCAGCGCTTGGAGTCGGCAACTTGGCTCCAGAAACACTGTGAGCCATCACGCCTCCTCCACTTACCGGGACACGAGAGTTCACAGCTCCAGCACTGTCAACAGTTCCACTCGCCATCCCAACGTTGCCTCCTGCATATGGCTTCCTGTTGGCGCCAAACGCTGCACCAAGTATAGCGTCTCCGGCAGCGGACAGAGGTGACACATCACGTCCAACCGATGCCACTGCTGCTGCTGCTTGAACGGCCGCGACTTCTTTGCTTCGCTTGATGACGTCGTCTGGAGCCACTGCTCCTGATGGGAGGAGAGTAATGATGTCCGTGTGGGATTTGTGCGGCGGCGGAATTGCACCGGCTGCCTTCGAGGCTTGCACGTGCGAGTTGCTTACCTTCGCTGCTTTCGAAGCTGGAGATGGAGTGAACGACGCAGCACCCGTCGCTGTAAGTGACGCCTTCATGCTGAAGTCTGACGCCGCAGTCGATGCCGTGGGGATGGGGATCGGAGGCGGCGCCGTCTTGCGCTTCATGCACTGGATGATCGCGTCGAACGAATTGCGAATCGACTTCAAGTCGTCCATTCCGCCAGCGTCTCCGCTGCCCGAGGAACTCGCTGACTGCTGTTTCTGCATCTTCTTCTTTCGCATGCTCATCTCGACCAGGTTCGGCACATTGATGATCGACGGCGGCGGGAGACCAGGCAGCGAGTTTCTCGTCGAGAAGACGAGCAGCATCTCGTCACCTGGCAAACCAATTCGGGCATCTAGCATTTCCGGAGACATCACCGTGAGAGCAGCTGCATTGGCCTTCGATGCCTTCTTTCCATCTTTGACACCTGAAGCATTGACCGCAGATGAGGAGCTTCCTGATAGACTGCCCGAGATGATCTTCCCGTAGCGATCGTAGCACTGTCGCGGAGTACGCTTCTTGCAAAAGAATCGCGACACAGCAGTGGTCGAGTTGAACACCTGAGCGATCAGCGTCCAGTTGGATCCGTATAGCTCAAACAGCTTCTTGAGCACCAGATCGTCTTGAGCACTCCACCCGTCGCGACCAGCATCCGAAGAGACGCTACCTTTCCGAGCCCGATTCGTCGTAGCATTCGTGCCAGTGCCACTTGATCCCTTCAGCTTCTTGGTCGATGGTCTCTGGGCAGTCGCAGTTGCGCCTTCTTGGGTAGCACTCGACGTGCCCACGCCGGTGGTTGATTTCGTGCTTGAGTTCGAGTCCACAGTCGGACCCAGTATGCCTGAGAGCACTGAAGCATCATCCCACGACGCAGAATCCAACGCATCCAGATTCGTGTCGCCCCAAAAGTCGTCGTCCTCAAACTCCGCAACGTCGGGTAATGGAATGCCTTCGAGATCCACGCGCTGCTCCTTCGTAGCAGGGGTCTTCACGCCAGCTGTGCCACCACTCTGCTGTTCCAGCTTGCGTTTGACGCCAGCGACTGTAGTTGACGACGGAGCAGCACCACCAGGACGGACGGTTGAGCCAGTCGTCGGTACGCCTGCAGTGGAGTTCCGCTGCTTCTTCACCTTCACGGACTTTGCAGTGGGGTCTGATTGAGGTACCTGGCTCGATTGCTCGCTCTTGATCTTCACAGGAACTGGCGGTGCAGGTGGAGCAGGGACGCGATACGACACATGGAACATCATCTGGTTTCCGTCAGCGGTGCCAGACTCAGAGAACACTTCGTTCTGATCCACGGCTGGAGGCTGCGGAGGGTGATACACGTTGTAATGTGTCTCGACACCTTTCGAGCGGAGAGCCTGGAACAGCTTCTCGACCGTCTTGTCATCCACCGGCGCAAACGCGTCGGACGAATCCATCCACTGGTAGAAGAGCTGCTGTTCTGTGTCGCCATCCTGCCACGCGTGCTTGTTCTCGAGCGTCACCAGCTCGTCGAACGTCCGCGCGTTGCTCATGTAATGCGCCTCCGTCCATCCTTCGCTCGAGTGATCGTCTTCGTAGCTTCCTGATCCATCGCCGCCGTGATTCAGTCGCTTCTTATCGGTCAGGCCGTGCACGTAGTTCACCGCGTACCACTCGACAGGCGTCAGCTCGTCCGTATTCGACAGCAAAAGGTGCTCTTCCGCGTCCAAGTCGATGTTGTGCACAATCAGCGGCCTCGCTAGTTTGCTCTCGTCGCCACAATACCGCTCCTCTTCTTCGACTTGTTGAGCAACGTCCCCAAGCTTCGCGATCACGTTCGCAGCGGCAGTTCCAGCATTCGCATTGGTGGTCCACCAGCTTGGCTTCTCTAGTGCACTGCCAACCAGCAGGTCAGACGGAACAGCGAGCAGCTCTTGAGGTGTCATCTCACCGAATACTTTCTCGCTGAAGCACGCACCGACCCGGAGTAACGAAGCCTCGATCGTCTGCTCGCAGTGCAAGCGATACACTGGAACGAGCTCCTTCCCGACCGCCATCTTTGCCCAGCACGCGCGCAGTTTCGCATCACAGATTGCATTCCAATCACTGTCCAAAACAATGATCGCATCCGCTCCGTAGATCGAGACTGCTCGAGTGCCTTGAGCACAGGATAACCGGGTTGATGCCAGCGCAACCTTGACGGCAACTCGATCCGCAAAGTGCGAAAGAGCTCGTCGTTGCATGCGGGCATCGCCAGTAATGTGCACAAAACTGACATCGAGGAGTGTCAAGCACATCTCCAAGATGGGGAACATGCCATTAAACTGACAATACACCACTACCCGCTTCTCTTCCTTGTTCACCAGACGAGTGAGCAACGAAGAGAGAGCGTCTAGCTTGGTCGAGCAGCTGGTGATCACGCGCATATCTGCGAGCGCAAGCTTGTCAAAGTCGTTCACGATGTCAACGCAGTTGCAGATCACTCGAAGCCGAACAAACAGTTGCAGCCACATCTCGAGACGCTCTTCGCGCTCGTTCATCGTCGAAACTGAAGTCGTGAAGCCGCTGATCGCATTCCGGTACTGGGTCATCTGCGATCCCGTGAGCTTGCAACTGAGACTTTGCTCCTCGATCTTCCCCAACTGCGGCTCAACTTCACTGCGCACGCGTCGAAGCCCGAGGCAGTACATGGCAACCAGCAGCGCGCTGACGTGACTTTGGCTCTCCTGCTGTGCTGACTTGAGCAGCGACGTCATCGCGTTGGCAGGTTTGCCGCACGACTGCATGGCTTGGGCCGCAGAAGACTTGTCAAGCAGAAGCAGCTGGGTCCACACGTCCGAGCTCCATTCGACACTTTCAGAGTCAACTCCGTTTCTCAATAGAAATTCCGCATACTGATTCCGCAAGGAGAGACTCGACCAGTTCTCAACAGATCGTCCGTTGCAGAGTATCCGACGACTTTGTTGTGGAATGAGCTTCAGTGCAGCGAGAATCTTGGGGTCTTCAAACAAGTTGTCGAACTCGTTTTCCACCACAAGCATTTGCCAATGGCGGAACTGGACAAAGTCTTCATGGTCCTCGGCAAAAGCGCCCACGGGACATAGCACGCAGAACAGTGGCTGGCTCTCTTCTTCCCACAATTCATCTCCTTCCAAGTCGTTCAGGAATTCGGATGCACCAGCTACTGAAACCTTCTTCTTCCACTCGCGCTGAAGCTGCTTCCGGCATCTGCTCGTTCCTTCGTACAGTTGAACTCTCCACTGCCGACGCCATACGCGCAGGTTGAACTGCCACTTGTGGAGCTCTTCTTCTGCAACGATGACTAAATGGGGACCACGTTCGTTCGACGGTGACGGCACGACTTGGGCGTCAAGCACGCTAACAAGACTTAGGAACGCCGAAATGGTTGCTGCTTTCCCCATGCCGAGTTGATCGTTCAGGAACATGTTCAGCCCAGCAGTGTACAACTCGAGCATCCACCGAAGCGCCATCACCTGGAAAGCTGCTAGAATTGTTCGACTGCCGTTTGCACTACTGGATCTTGACTGGACTTCCTGCAAAGCGATCTCAGTGGGAGAAGCACTCGAGTCTTCACTCTCTGCGTTGAAGAGCAACGCCTCGCGACCCTTCCGTCCAGCTGCCACGATCCGCTTCATCTTCTCCTTCGCAGACACGACACACCTCTCGTCGGTCGATCCGCCTTCAACCTCGATCTTCTTGAACATCAACGTCACCCCACCGTCGTTTCCGTTCACACTCGCCGAGTGCTTGTCTAAACTTTCGTCTATTGCTTCCGTCTCCGTTGCCTGCTTCTCCTTCGTAACCGCTGACAGCTCACTATCTTTGCTGACGTCACCGCTCCCGCCTGATTCGAATCGAACACGAGACCGTGCGGCGATCCGCTCCATCGACCGCCAGAACGCGGAAACCTGCAGCGCAATCTCTCGAGCCAGTTGCCGATTCTCCTTCTCCTGCCGGACTTTCTCAGAATTTTGCGCAATGATCACGTCCTTCGCCAGGTGATACTGCATCGCGCGCTTCCAATTCCGTTCCTGCGAGAAATCTGTCGCCATCCACTTCATCTCCTCGAGCAGGTAGTCCCAGTGACTCTTTTCTCGAGACGGCGTCGACAGTCGAGGCAGCTGACGTTTCCTTGTCATCGAAAGACTACGCGACCTCACTTCCTTGGATATGCGCACTGAGTTGCGCAGCTGCTTCTCGAAATCACCGTGAATCTGCTCCATCGACAGCTCTCGAGGGACAGATTGATGACTCAGCTGGAAATTTTGGTCAGTCTCTGTCGATGAAAGCAGCGTCGGCTG
Organism: Globisporangium barbulae; assembly: GCA_023337805.1. NCBI lineage: Eukaryota > Oomycota > Peronosporomycetes > Pythiales > Pythiaceae > Globisporangium > Globisporangium barbulae. The sequence continues at coordinate 23,689 of JAADXK010000339.1, forward strand.
CACGTTCATCGTTCGGGAAAACTCCTGTTGCTGCGAGCCATCTAAATATTTTCTCGAAGGAATCGATGTCCGCACAACGCGCTTCACACCAGGACGCTTCTCCAGAATAGCTGCTGCGTCTGCTGCTGAGTTCTCTCGCGACCGCTTCTTTCTGTCGACGTTGTCCTCTGTGACGCCACCGCTCTTCGCATGCTTCGCACTGACTCTGGACTCCTCGTCCATGCGTCGCTTTGTAAACGTCGGCGATACTGCAACAACAGAAGCGTCTGTCGGGTCTTCGACACTCTCCATGTCGACATCACTGACGTCGATGACGTGCTCGGCACTGCTCTCCGCTGTCCTGTTCATCTCGCGCCCATTCGTTTCACTGTGTCGATTGGACTGGCCGCCGACAACAACAGCCATGGCATCCGCAGGAGACGATGAAGCGTGTGCAGTTGGTGTCGCTGCTGCTGCTGCAGCACTCGACTCGCTGTCGCTGACCACTGTGCCCGAGTCCACGTCGTCTGCTTTCCCATTGCTGTCAGCGTTCACGATTGCCTGTGCAGTATTCGACTCTGCTTCGCCATCTCGATTCTCTTCTGCTGTCGACTCGCTGCTCGTCTTCTCGTCTTTGTTTTCCTCCTCTCCTCTCTCTCGGTCGGCTCCTACACCACTGTCAACCGCCGCCAACGCGTCGCGCTGCTCCAGCAACTGCCTGAATAGCGACAAAACACATAGCAGCATGTAAGCACCACGTCAGCCTCTCTCTTCATCGCACAACAATCGATCCGCTTCGTAAGTGACATGAAAGCACATACCGCAGCAAGAACTCCTTGTACTGAACGATCTTCTCGCGGATGGAGCTGACGAGCGCGGCGCTGGTCGGTGCGTCCTCGGTGTCGGACGCCATCGTTACTAACTGTTCGCACACAACGCAAGCGAGACACACTCAATCGTCAGCAAACATCATCGATCACACATAGCATCGAATGGAAGAAGAGGTGCGAGAGGGCGATGGCGTACATGAAGAACAGACTGATTCTTGCGTGGCTCCGCTGGTTCATCTGTCAGACGCATACAGACACAACACATGTGAGTCAACGCCGTCTTCCTCATGCGGGGCACGTCCATGACGAACGAGCGCCTCTATACAAGCACCACGCATACACACACGCACATCCGCTAGCAACAAGTGACTGAACGAACATTCATAAATGGATTGGTATTGCTACCGCCATCAAGTGTGCCAGGATTATTTGAATTTTAATGAAGGGAGGAGGGATGACTCGGCCCGAAACCGCACTTAAGAGAGCCCCTCCCCTCCTCCCCACATGAACACCACACACACGCGGCAGGCAGACAGACATACAAAGCAAGCCACGTTCTCTCTGGACGCACCGGTGCCGGACGAGACGGTGGGTTCCCCCGCGGAGAGCTGGCGACTGCGACCCACGATGGCAGCGGCGTGCGGCAACGGCGAGCGAGCGGTTCGTTCGTTAGTAGCGGACGCGGAGTGGCGCGCGTTCCTTCTGCGCTGCTTGCTGTGATAGGTTGGACAGACCGCGCGCGCGCTTCCGCCGCCCCCCTTTGAAAAAGTGTGGGGCTGCTCGATCCGCCAATTAGAGTGATTATGAATTGAAACTTACCGTGTAGTTTACTCCATCGACCGGAATATAAATGCTATTGACGTCGTTCAGCTGCAACAGATCTGAAGGAATGTACAGAGAAGTAGGTTACGTTATATCTTGCGCATGATCCTGAAACCCTATCCTCGAAACATGTAAGTTACCGGCTGTTCTCTCAAACAGGACGGACGGTCGGGAATGGATTGGGTGACGATCTGTACAAGAGCAGCTTCCGTTCTTGTAGAGGGTCAACTGTACTATGAGAGACAGTATAATGTATCTAATGTTGCTGTTACCAACAGCACCACACTCGTTTACGACAACACCAATAGACGATTCACTTGGCTTCACTATATAGTTGTCATTTTCAATACGTCGAGAGAAAATAGACAGACGGTATAGTGGAGCCAAGTGAATCGTCTAATGTGACCAGTTGTACTGTAGTGCTACACCGCACAAGACACAAGTGTTGTGCACAGTGACTTGCATACAGAAGACGAAAGACGTATACGGTCACATCAGATGGCTTCACTTTTTTTTTCGAAAGTCAAGCGGATTCTGTTTTCGAGCACGGTGGATATCGTTATCGACAATATAGCTTGCCCTCTTGCCCACAAGCGCTCGCGAGCACTACTATCTCTCTATCACCCTTCTCTCATCTACCGCGAGCGTCTAAAAGTACGACTGGAGCGTGCCGGTTCGGCGCACGTCGCACGTCGCGCAGTGGAAGGAGCCGCCGAAGGGCATGAAGTTGCGGAACGGCACGGGGATGACCTCGAAGCCCCAGTCTTTGAACATCTGCTGCGCACGCTTCTCGTGAGCTTCGACAATCACGGTGCCCGGACGCACGACGAGCACGTTGCACGTGGCAGTCCACGGGCTCGTGAAGAACAGCGGGTGCGACGCCGAGAGCTCTGGCTCCGGGGCCACGAACACCTCCCAGCCCTTGAACATCTCGGGAAGGCGGTACTCGTACTCTTTGTCCTTGTACGCGTACGTCTTCACGGGACGCCCAGTGATGCACGGGCGGTACGGGTTCGCTAGAAGCTTCCCGGGCATCAGCGGCACAAACGTGCCATCGATGTGCATCGCGTTGCGGTCCTGGAAATCCAAGATATGGATCTTGTAGTCATCTCCCAAGTGGCGCTGTAGCCAGTCGATACCGAACTGGTTCGTCACCTGGCTGCGCTGTGTGAAGATGTCTCGACCCATGCGCGTGAACTCGGCTGCGTCGAACGTTGGTTCGAACTCGGTCACGACCGACTGCGGCAGAACGTATTTGTACCAGAGAAGAGGTCAGTCAGGATGCAAGGCTTAATGGAGTGAGGCAACAGAGAAGAAACGTACGTTGAACACTCCGCTTTCCGCCTGCCAGTCCTCGTTGTAGAGCTCGTCACTCATCTGGGGCTTCGGTGCAGCTGTCCACTTGGCTCCTTTCTGCAATCAATCAGCACAGTCAGCAATTTTGTCAGCACATTATAATGCTCACACCACTTCAGTATTGCAACGCAACATACCTGGAAGTACTCCTTGATGAGCTTGCGGTACGGTCGGAACTCAAAGTATCGCGAGCGCCACGCCATAGGCGCCTCGAGGATCTCGTTGCCAAAGACGATCAGGATATCTCGCGGCATTGCAGCGTAGAGCTGCGACTTGCTCTTGAAGTCTGGCGTCTCCACGGGCTTGTTGAAGTAGTCGTCGCGGGCTTCCGGGCGACGCACCGTGATGCCTTCGCCCTCAAGCACCTGCGCGAGGTAGTCGAGCTCCTTCGCGGCGCCCTCCATGAGCTCCTTGGGGAACGGCTGGCCGCTCTGCGTCTTGTACATATCCCACCACTTGCTCGGCCACACGGCCTTGCCCGAGACGTGCCACTCGGGGATCGTCGAGCCCTCGACCCTGCCCACGATCACCTCTTCGAGCGGGTCCCACTCGTTGTGAGAGTTGACAATGGGCGTGCTGGTGGCCTTGGAGGCCAGCGAGCGGGCGTTCTTCGCCGCCTGGACAGCGGGGCGGATGTTGCGCAGCAGATGCATCTTTGGTGATGGTCGACGGCGGCGGTGGCTTCTTGGGCGATGGCTGTGGAGCTGGGAAGCGAAATGCGGAAGTGAGCTCTTCGAGGCGCAAGGCGCACGGACGCGCATCTAAGAGGCGTTATTATGTGGCCAGTCGCCTGTCTTGGACCTTGCGTTGCACTGGAAGGTCGCAGCGGTTACAGCGTTGGAAGGTCGCCAACATCGGCCACACTCGATTGAGAAGGCGAAGTCAGTCACGGACTCCGACCTCTTAGTCAGCATAAGCAGGACAGACAAGTCGAGCAGGTTGTGGGTGTGCTGCCTCGATTGTCCAAGCCTTGTTGTTGTAACCTACATATTTAAGAAGGGCTTAGCAGGTTGAAGCATCATTCAATCAAGGCGTAATAAAAAAGATGCCCCACTTTCATCCGTAAATAAAAATTCTGCCCCTCTCAAAAAAGACGACATAAAATACATTAACTAATCGTAAATTACATTTTGACTGAGAATGGGAATTTTATCCAACGGAGAAAGTTCTCAACATGTTGGTGAGAATTTTCAACATTGTCTGAGCGATTGAGAGACCTGTTCAAAAAGTAGTAGAAAGATCTCACTTGAAGTCTTTGAAAAACGTGTAAGGAGAAGGTTACGAGTGAGAACTTTCTACAAGAACGGCGAGAAAATG
>JAADXK010000340.1:0-27875 GCA_023337805.1 Globisporangium barbulae
TGGTCTATTTTTAGCAAATGAGATTGCGTTTGGCTTGGTGGGCGAGTTTTTTTGGTTTTCCCAGTCCTATTCAGGAAACGCTCGTTTCCCATACAAAAGCAAAAGTACCACGCGGGCGAGTTTTTCCGTCGTTACCTGTACTCTGCACCGACATCTTTCTCAACTGCCCATAAATACTTTTGGCACTGCGCTTCAGGTTACCTAAAAAGGTAAAAATGTCCGCTTTTTCAAGATCAAAGCATTGCGACAAAAAGGCAAGTTTAACTTTCGACGAAGCTGGTCATCAACCAGCGCTATGCGTGGACACGAAGTTGCGAATATGGGCTCGCTGCTGGGGTGGGCTTGGAGCCAACGACGGCGCCTTCTCCTGATCGGCAATTAGCGTTTACTCTCACGGGTGCACACGAGCAGCAAACAGTGTGGGGCGTAAACGTTGGGTTTCGCATTTTGCAAAAACTTGCAAAGTCGTGCAGTTTGGGGAACATGAGACGGCTCAGTGCAAATCTCACCATGCTCCGTGGCGTCACTCGCAAGTGCAAGCAGCCCGCGCTGAAGCCCGCGGGTCTCAACAATCGAGACCTCTGTTGGTTCAATATCCGATACAAACGGAGTAGCCTCACACAAAGGCAAAGGCAACGAAGTCGTAATCCCGTGGGATGTGCAAACAGTGGCGCGCAGCCCCACTCACACAATCAACGCGAGCAAGCAAACACGCGTGATCGGTCGAGTCCAACGGACACGCCAACCAGCCGCTCGCCTCTGTATAAGCGCCCACGTCAGACCAGAACAAGCGGCCAGTGTCTGAGTCTGCAGTTCGCGCGCTACAGCCCAAATAAATCGACTAATTTGCGAGTAATTGCCGCGTCAGGTGACACAAACGCGATGGGGGACGCAGCAAGAGTCGACGCCGCGGCGGCGCGCGCCGAGTACCAGCGCAAGCAGCGCGACCGCAAGCGCCTCTATCGCGCGCGACTCAAGGTAGAGTACGTCCCTGCCTCTTCTATCTATCTGTTCGCCCACCCATTACTGACCAGTCAGTCGCACAAGACTGCGGACGAGCGGCCGCGGTGGTCGTGCTGCTTGCTGATTTTGAGTCACTACGTACTATATAGTAGTATGTAGCATTCGTCATCGACGCGCTTGCTCACATGATATGGCGTTTCTTCGTGCAGGATGACATGGCGTCCATGCGCGCGCAGGTGAGCGCGCTTGAGGCCGAGTACGAAGCGCTGTATGCGGCCAAGGTCCAGCAACAGAAGGCGACGCTCGCCCCCGCTTCTACTGGTGCTGACGGGGTCCATGTGTCCACGGAGCTGCAGCTGCGGTACACGACCACAAAGGAGGAGATGGTAGCGCTGCGCAGCGACATCGAGGCCACGAAGCAGAAGCTCAGCGACTTTGACCTCTTCACGGCCTCGCTCGAGGTCTATCTGGGCGGGTTCCACATGGTCTCGTCGTCCCCGGCTCCATCGTCCGCGTCGTCCTCGGCCGCGTCGTCGCCGTCGTCGAGTACCTCGCCCATGACAAAGAAGTCGCAGCTGCAACAGCAGCACATGAAGGCCCATCATTCTGGGGTCCCGCAGCAGCTCACAGAGGCCGCGTGCCAGGATATCATCAAGAGCTTGTACCGCGAGAGCATCAAGCGCAAGTGGAGCGGCCGCAGCGTCGGCACGGGCGCCGAAATGCTCGGCTGGAGCGACCAGCGGTTCGTGGACGGCGATACGCTCCAGTTCGCGCTCTCTAAGTCGTTCCCGCACTTTGGGAAAGAGTATTTGATGCAGAAGACCTGGGACATCCTCACGAGCGTGCGCCACATGCACACACTCCAGCGCTCGACCACAGAAGTGACGATCCTCCAGCGCATCAGCGACGACATCCTCGTGCTCGAGCGCCGTGTGAACCACGAGCAGCTCCACCAAATCTCCTGCGTACAACTGCTCATTTTCCGCATCCGGACCGAGACGGGCTACATCGTCGCGTACAAGGCCGTGAATCCACCTGGGAGTCCTCAGGAGTCCACAGCAGCAAGCCCGTGGAGCCAGGTAGCGGCACAGAAAGACCAAGGCTCTGCCACTACGAAGCCCAAGCTCACGTGGGTAGACACGATGCAGTGGTTCGTCTTTGATGATCTGCCCCTCGATAGCCTGGACGCCGCCGCCAGTACGACGCGAGGCTCGCAGGTGCTCATCGGTGGCCGCACGGCGAACCGCGACGATACGTACGCCAACTTTTTCCTCTTCGAGGTCGTGACGTACATCATCCGATGGGAAAGCGCCGTCGTAGGCGCGCGGCTGTTGGTCACATGAAGCAGAGCAGCAACAACTGAAGAAAGAAAAACACGAAGGACAAGTAATTGATAGAAGAGAATGGCGCGACAATGACAATTTAATTAAATCCCATTCAAATGCGCTCCATACTGGAAGGTTTACAAGCCTACTTGCTGCTTGTTGCTTTGGATTCTTGGCTTGCGTGGTGGCAAGAACACTAAGGCCATGTGACAGGATCGCATGGCCAAGTTGCCTCAGTAGCTTGTCAGATCGGTATGTGAGCTCCTCAGATATGTAGTGGTGGACGGTATCAGAATATGAGTTCAACAAAACGGTCGTACTTAGTGGAGTCAATCTAAAAGCCAAACAGCAGCAGCGATGGCGTCACTTCAATCACCACCACTTGCGTCGGCGCTGGCCGTGCTGCGCTGATGGACAACACCAGCAACAGCAGCAGCTGAGCTTCTGTGAGCAAGTGGCGCAGCTTCCACACGTGGTCTCCACAGTCAGCAGCTTCCTCGACTACGACGTCCCTAGGTTCTGGACACTAGTGCGTGCGAGTGAGCGCAATTTGTTGTCACTGCTGCCGCGTCTGGCTGTCCACGAGCCTGTCGACATGGATCCGCACTACCGCGCGTTCAACTGCAGCAATATGCTCGTGTTTGCCGTGGCGAACGTCAACCTCGAGATAGTGCACTGGCTGCGCGAGTACTATTCAAGTGTGTACCCGCGCAAGACGATGGCCAAGGCCGCACAGTTGGGCAGAGTCTTGATCCTGAAGTGGCTCGTGCTGCGCCACGCAGACGCAATCCCAATCCCAGCTGAGATCGGAGCAATCGCCTTACATGGGGACATTGAGACACAAACGTGGCTTGACCCATTCCTGCGCTCGAACGCTAAACTCATTGCAGTCGAGAGCGCAGTTCAAAGTGGACACATTGGGGCAGTCAAGTACCTCCACGAGCGATACTTCTTTTTGGACAGGACGTGGCGCTCGCGCAACGCGACGAGTGACACTATCTGTGGTGGACACGTTGAAATCCTCAAGTTCCTGCATACCAAGCTGTACCCGCTGGACGTGTTCACCGCAAAGTTCATGGCAGCCCAGAACGGGTTCCTGGACATCGTCGAGTGGCTGTTTCCCATGCTATCGTTCGTAGGAGATCAGACGCCTGAAATCGACGCCGCTGCTGACGCGGGCCGCTTAGAGGTCGTCCAATGGCTTCATATGAATGGCTCGAGGGGATTCACGTCTACCGCCATGGTCGGCGCAGCGAGGAACGGGCACCTCGAGATTCTCCAGTGGCTTCATGAGACTCGCAGTGAAGGCTGCACCGATCGTGCGATGGACAACGCCACACGAAATGGCCATCTTGAGGTCCCCGAGTGGCTGCATGAGCACCGCAAGGAAGGATTTCGTCGAAAACCATGGACGCGGCTGCAGAGCATGGACATATCGAGATCGTTCAGTGGCTTCATGAGGTGCCGCAAGTCATGGAAGGCCCATCTTGCACCAAGACTGCGATGGACGCCGCGGCCATGAACGGCCATCTCGAGGTTGTCCAGTGGCTCCACGCCAACCGCACCGAGGGTTGCACGTTCCAGGCGATAAACTTTGCCGCGAAGAACGGCCACTTGGACATGGTCCAGTGGCTTCATCCGAATCGTACTGAAGGCTGCACATATCAGGCCATGAACTTTGCAGCTGTCAGTGGTCATCTGGATGCCGTCAAGTGGCTGCATGAAAACCGCAGCGAGGATTGCACGGTGGAGGCCATGTGCTCTGCTGCGTTCAAGGAGCGCATTGAAGTTATGCTCTTCCTGTACGCGAACCGGAGCGAGAGCTGCGATGCCAACGCGCTGACCAACGTCATCTGCAGTGAGCACATGGAAGTCGCGAGGTGGCTCGTGGAGAATACCCCGAGCATGTGGACATTGAGATGTGGGGCTACTGTGGCGAGTATCTCGCTCCGTTCCTCAATCAACTGGGATTTCCATCAGCGTACAACGACGACAAGGGCGATGACTAAGACCGATACGTTTGGTTGCTGCGCTATGACAGCAAGTGAGGAAGCAAGCCGTCATGGAATAAATACCTAGGTAGTTTGAAGCTGAGCTATCAGCGATGCTATAAGGAAGAGCACGAGTGAGCTCTTCTGAATAGATTGTGATTTACAGATCAGGTTCGAAGGTACGATGCCGTCAAGTGAGAATTGCATTGAGGTCGCAACAACTAGAACGTAGATTTGCACGCGTGCAACTACATTCCATATGCAGACTATCTTCAGCCAACTGCAAGTTCGTAAACATTGTTGTCGAAGTCAGAGATCAACGCTCTTGAGAAGATGCCTCACGACGCAAGCTTACTTAGCTACATTCAAGGCGTCGCGGAGAAATAGGGAAGAAAGATGCTCAACCACGATTTCTTCTGGTGAAGCTGCAAATTATCTTACTTGGCGAGGCGACCTCTTGCTTTAATTTATTACGCATCTAAAGACAGCTTCTGCGATATGCTTCATGTCTGCACAACCCGCTTTTGATCACAGACACGCACACACCATCTAGCGATCCAGTTTGCGTGCCAAACTGTGGTTTCAGGTCCTCAACGGCACGCAGTTCTCTGAGCCAAGTGCGGAATAAGTTTAGCCAGCCTTCGTCGCACTTGGATGCGATCTCGTGTCGCCATTCACAGAAATTCGCGCTGTCCGTTGCAAGGTTCGATTTGTTGTGCTGCTGGACATTGTCGCTACGCAGACTCCCCTCTACACTTGCAGAGCATGAAGGTGTCCGTAAAGGCGCTTCACAATCCTGAAGACGTTGCTGGATCTAGCAAGGGAAGTTTTCCTCCCAGACGGACGATCGCAGTGTTCCCGTCAAAACAGCTCCCCGAGAAGAGCAAGCCGCCGACGCCAAAGCATGTCGCTCGCGTCGTCGTCAGTCAGCGCGCGTTTCGTACATGGTGGCTTGCCGTCATCGCGATTCATTGTTGCTGCGGAGTCTTTCTGGGCTACGTTGGCGCACTGTACCTCTACTTGCTCGACAGTGAAGTCATCTTCGACATGGCCATCTACTCGGTGACGATCAACACGGCGTACTTTCCAAAAGTTGCAAACATGTACTTCGCTCTCGCCAGCATCCACGGACTGCTCGTGCTCTTCATCGTGGTTCGATCCATCCAAGCGCGCCAACTGGTGTTCCGAAAGCCGCGAAGAGAGGTGTCGCCGTCGATCTCAGGGGATGTGCCACAGAAGATGCCGTCCAAAGACTCCAAAAAGAAGATTGACCCTGCTGGTAAAACAATGCGGAAGAATCTTTCGAGACGGCTCTCGTCTTGGATAAACTGGTTCTGGACAGCAGTACGCGCATTCCTTGCAGCATGTGACGTGCGGCACAAGAACTACGCAGTCGTGTTCCTCGCGCGAGAGCTCCTGCTCACTTCGCTGCAGACGTACCAAGCGTATCGATTGAGCTGCTTGGTTCCAAGGCAGTGGATGAACGCCGTGATGGTCGGCGCTCTCGTGCTGAACTGCTGGGCGACGCCGCTGTTGCAGTACCATTTTCGAAAGAGCGTGGGTCACGTCCGACTGGGAGGCGCTCTTGTGAATATGGTGTTGGACATGGTGTCGTACATTGGCATGCCGGTCGCACTGTTCTTGCCGTACGCTGGTCAATTCTACAGGGATCGGAAGCAGTTCGACCGTATCTACTATTATTCGGACGTCTGGCTCATCGAAGCGATCAACGAAGCGCAGATGATCTTCGTCACTTCGCTATACGACGCGATCTCCAAGTGTCTGATCGCTCTTAGTGTCGCCAGAGGGCTGTATTCGATCACGAAGCTCATCTGCGTCACCGATCCAGTCACGCCAACACAAGTTGTCAGCATCCGCGGCAGTGGGAAAGCTGACGTGGCTTCAGTGTCTCCTGCCACGTATCGGGTGTTAAGTTCGATGACTCTGTCGCTTCGACCCGCAACTTGGCGAGCAAGAGTGGAGAAATTTGGACACCGACTTCTCTTTCTCTGGGGAATCTGTCTGCTCATCGCTCATTTACAAGCATCTTCTCTTCCAAGCCATCATCAATGCCGCCTGCCGATTCGACCTTGGTTTGATACCCAGTCAGGCTGCTCGTTGCTGGAATTCAATTGTGTCGAAGAGCGAGCCACCGGAACCACATCGGAGATTGACCTGCTCCTGCAAGTCTTCAATCCCGGTCGCATCGAGTACCTAGTGATTCGTCACTGCCCGCTGCTCATCTTTCCGAAGCGAATCCAGACGCTGCACGAGCTATTGGGACTCAAGGTGTTCAACTCGACGATCCAAGAATGGGGAGAAGAAGCTGCTGTAACGAGCACTCACCACCCCGAGCTGCGCTTTGTATTTCTCGTCGATGTCAAGATGCGCGAGTTCCCCATCGGACTCCAACACGCAAATTTCCCTCAGACGCTTCGGGATCTCGAGCTCAGCCGCACGAACGTCACCGTCATCCCCGACACGCTGGACACGATCTGGCCCACAGGCATGTACATCGCGTTCGAAGAGTGCCAGCTGCAGGAGTTTCCGCGCGTCTTACTGCGCGTTCAGCCATCAGATCTCGCTCTCGCACTGAACAACTTCAGCTCGCTCCCTCCAGAGGTGCTTGAGGGCTTCCCTCTTCGCGTGTTCTCCGTCGCTGGTAATCCTATTCAGTCGCTGCCAAGTACAATAAGCGAGCCACCGCAGATCACGTGGTACGGCCTCATCGAGACACAGATCAGCGAACTCCCGGTCTGGATGGACGACACCTTTCTCGCCTCGACTTTTATCGTCGCAAGCAAGACGCCACTGTGCGACCGCCTCATCGCCGCGGGCGAGAAAAGCGAAGTCGACTCGTCAGCGTTGACGGGGATCCCCGGTCTTGACTGCTCGCTCACGTTCATGGGCAACAGCTCGCTCAACTGGTACCCGATTGACATCGAGACGAGCATCAACCCGTCGTACTCGCTCTCGTGATCGTTCGAGCTGCATCTTCACACTCGATCAATTGCTTCTTGACAGCTGCTCTCTGTCGTGTGCAGTCGAGCTAGCAAAAGAGAAAGTGAGGAGCAGCCTCAGACGGCAGCTTGCGAGAACCGGAACTGGATACTTGAGTAACGCCATCAAGATCTTGCACTTCAACTTGGATGGATACACCAGATATCAGGTGGAGCAAATGTACAGTTCTGCACCCATCTATGCAAAAGATAATGGATACAGTTCAGCAAAATGAAGACTGACTTGTTCAGGATGACTGACAGACATGCAAGTACCGAATTTTCAGTTTTGTACACAGGAAGTGCAGCTGCGAAACTTGCGAGCGTGCTAGCGTTTCCCTCCTCTCTCTATATTCTCGCTGCTTTTGTTGTAGCTTCTGAGTCTTAGCGCTTCTTCTGGGCTTTCACCTTCCGCGCGTGCTTGGCCGAGTTCATGTGCGCATTGAACTTCTTCACGTCCCGAAACTCGGTCGCGCACACTTTGCACTCGAGCAATTCTGCCGACGACGGCTTCTCCAGCTTCGCCTACAACAAGAGAACATGTATAAGCAAATGCGTCCTACGTATCTACATAAACTCATCACGTGCTTCGTACCTTCTTCGCCTTCGTGTCGTGCTGCTCCACGGTGAGTTTCCGCTTTGGCTTGGCGCCTTCGTCGACATCTCCGGCAGCCGTCACGCGCGGGTCTTCTGGCTGCACGCTATTGTCCTTTGCGAATATGTAGTAGTGCGCACCGGTCGTGGACGGCGGCTCGCCGCGGAAGGACGCCGGGTGCGTGCGCTGCGGCTCGTAGCCCGAGTACATGCTCCCATCGAATGGCTCGACTCTAGAACAACAAGCCACATATAATCAGTACACGCGTTGGTCCAAATCGAAAATGGACGAGCACAAGACGTACCGCACAGGCTTGAAGCCGCTGCGCTTGGCCTGCTCCTGGATCTTCCAGCGATTGTAAAAGAGCGTGTTGCGCAGCGAGACGAGCACTTGGCCGCGCGTCGGGTGCAAAAATGGCCGCGTCGAGTAGAAAAAGTTGCGCAGCAGCTCCTGGTTCTTCACGACATCGTCCTCCGTGGCGCCGCCAAGGTGTGGGAAGTTGAACACGATCGTCTGGAACTTCTCGGTGTTCAGCAGCCACGCCTCTTTTTCCAACGCCGTGCCGTCCACATCAAAGTGCACTTGCGCCTATATGAGTACGTTATGACACCCATAGAAGTGGGGTTAAATCGATAAATCGATAACAAGAGCGCCATAGCGAACAACACAGCGAGTACTTACCCCCGCAGTCTCTAGTGCGTCGGCGTTCAGCAGCGAGTTGGTGTACTTCTCCTTCACTTCGCGCTTCGAGTCATAGCACGTCGCTACGATGTTGCGGCCGCCCTGTTATACCGCACATACACACAGGGATCAATCAAGCGCTAGAGTGCCAATCGAAACAACGAGCCATCGAACAACACGTGCGTGTCGTCGCCTTCCACATGCAGAACGTACCAGGAAGACGGCCAAGGAGAGCGAGAACGACAGATCACCATCGCCGATCACGAGGATGCGCTGGCGGTCGCTGAACGGGCCCAGGTGCTTCGGGTTCGGATTGGACGTCGTCGCGAGGTTGAAGAGCGCGTTCGTCTGTGACTTGGCGGCACGCACCTGCTCGCTCGCGTGCGCCGTGCTCGACGCCTTCTTCTGTTATATTCACAGTAGACAATGAGCCACTAATGATATACACACATAGTGTATACAATCATTGGTATGTGGACACACCTTGTCGTGGCGCTTGCGCTTGGGCTTGCCGCCGCCGAGGTTGCCGCCTTTGTCCTGCCCCATCGCTGCTTCCTTTCGCTCGATTGATGATTGTCAATCTGATCGCTTGACGCAGCCAGTCAAACGGCAAAACAGACGAATACTCATTTAAGTACGAAGTATGAAGCATGCAAAAAACTGTATTGGAGCTGTACGAACGGCTACACTCACTACTAAAAACGAGACGCGTGATACTGGATCGATCACAGCGTGGACTTGAGGACGCGCACGTCTTCGAGGGACGGCGCTTTGTTGAGTCTGAGATGCGCCTTGAGCGCGTTCGACGGCTGCACGTCGGCAATGTCCTGTAGCACGCGGAACGTGATGTACATGGGGTCGCGCTTCGCGACGCCGTAGCGGTCGAACTCGTTCTTCTGCCACTCGTCCACGGGCGTGTACGGCGCGACGAGCGTGCTGCGCATCATCTGCATCGCCATGCCGATTGGGAACCACTGCACGCGGTGGATCTCGGGCGACACGCGCATTTTCTCTTCGTCACTGTCCATGCGCCAAAAAGAGCCGTCAGCGAGGTATTGCTGCTCAAACGCCTCACGCTTGGCCTGCAGTGTCGCGTTCACGTTGCACAGCACCGCGTCGCTCATCCACTCGGCGTTCTCGTCCTCAAAAGCGACAAAGTTGAACATGCGGTGGCACCGGCGCTGGATCGGCTTGGTGAGCTTCTCGCCGAGAAAGTGCACGCGCGCGTGTTTCACAGCAGCCTCCGGTAGCCCCATGAACTCTTCCTGCAGCTCGCGTAGCGCCGTGGCTTCGAGCGATGCGTCGCAGTCGTCCACCACGCCGCCCGGGAACTTCCACTCGCCCGGGTACCGCATAATGTGCGTGAGCTTCTCGGTCGAGCGCAGCCAGTTCTTCACCTCGCTCTGGCCGAGCAGCACCTCCCACGTTGGTGATGACCCTGCTGTTGCTGAGGTATCCGACGGGCGCTGCCGCAGACACACGAGCGTCGCGGCGTTCATGACCGTGATCTCCATCGCCTTGCCTCGCCACCGGAACGGAGTCGTCGTGATTGCTCGCTTGTGCACGATTTTGAGAAGTCACGTTGACAATTTTGAGCGTTTGTGAAAACCTTTTATTTTAGATAAGCAGGACAGTACATCTTGGAATTTGTATTTGTCCACTCGTGTGTTTAGCAATGTTGAAGGGTGTGACGAAAGCATACAACTTCCAAGACAAATCGTCACAATCAGAGGATGCGCAAGTTCAACTTGTGCTCGAATAGAAACTGCTTCGTTTAGCGGACCTGTCTATCGAGGAAACCCATTCTGAGATCAACATGCATGACACGATGGCGACGATGCATGGCAAAACTGTTATGCGCACAATCTGCTACGGTCATGACATAGGATCCAATATCCACTGCATCGGGCCACTACGACAACATTACAGAGTCAAAAAGCTGCTTATTTAGCAGCTGGAGTCGTCACCTCGCTGCGGCTCGCGCAGAACAACTCGATGTTGTGCTCGGTCTTGCCTTCCAGCGCCAGCTCCGCGAGGATCTTGCCGATCACAGGCGTCATCTTGGCGCCGTGGCCGCTAAACCCAGCGCCGACCACCACGTTCTTCGTCACAGCGCTCTGCTTGGCCGACGGCACGGGCAAGAAGTCGATGATGAAGTTCTCGTCCGCGGTCATCGAGTACATGCAGTGGTCAGTCTTGGACGGCGCGCTCGCGTCCACGTGCGCAAAGTGCTTGGCCACATACGCACGTAGCCTCGCGACCAGCTCGGCGGGCTGCTCCACGCCGGCGCGGGCATCTGGGTTCACATTCGGTCCGTCGTGACGACAAATTTTCACGCCCTCTTTCGGGTCCATCATCGGCAGACCATACATGAACTCGTCCTCGTAGTTGATGAAGACGGGGAAGTTGGCCGGCTTGTACACTTCCTCGTTCGTGCACTTCCAGTACGTACCGTAGGTCGCGATCGGCTGGATCTGGAGGCTTGTCGGTGCGTTCTTGAGCACCGAGGTTGTCCACGCACCAGACGTGACGATGCACTGGCGCGCAGAGATCGATGCGCCGTCCGCGAGCTCGATGACTGCAAGATCGTTTTCTTCTTCGTCGCCCGAGGCAAAGATGCCCGTCACCTTGCTGTTCCCGCGGATGACTGCACCGTGCTTCTGCGCCAGCGCCTGGAACGTCGCCATCGCCAGGTCCGGGTTGAGCACGCCGGCGTGCGAGTTGAAGACCGCGTAGTCGCTCTCGTTGAGCGAGAAGCCTGGGAAGCGCGCGTTCACCTGAGCGCCCGTGAGCGTCTCGAACGTAACGTCGTGCTGTGTGAGCGTGGCCTCGAGCTGCGCGATGTCCGCGTTGCGCTCCCGCGCGAAGTCGAGCTCGCCGGTCATCTCGATGAGCGTTACGCCGCCGGCCTCCTTCTCGATCTTGTCCCATAGCGTGAGCGACTCGAGGCAGAGCTTGGTGTATACGCCGTTTGGGTACGCGACGCGGAAGATGCGGCTGCGGCCGTGGCTCGAGCCCTTGGCGTGCAGCAGCTCGAACTGCTCAAGCAGCAGCACGCGCTTACCTGCCTTGGACGCGTAATATGCGGCCGAGGAGCCCATGAGCCCCGCACCGACGATCACCACATCGAATATGCTTGTCATATTAAGGAGAAGCTGCTGGAAGGGAGAGTGTGTGAGCTGCTTGTGTCCTCTTGTGCGCTGAGCGCGTTCTTGTGGGGATGCTGGAATTGTGGACAAAAAAATGCGTTTTCGCTTCGATTTGTCTCATTCGGGATGAAAAAGTAAAGGAAAATTCGATTCTTTTTGCATGGATTGCGTCGCTGTGTCTTGTAACAAATGAAGCAGAGTAGAGCTTGCTTCGCTTCCAAAGCAAATTCGAATTTCAATACTACCAAAATACACATGTAATTTTGTACATAAAATAGGATTTATTGTGACGTAAAAAGATTCCAATTCTCCTTGAAGCTCACATGCTCGCCCCACAGTTTTCATTTTGAGCACCACGCAACAGAGCATGTTGGCAGTGCTCCGACGCGGCGCATCCAGTAGAGCGACATTCCAGAGAAGCGCCATGGCCGCCGCATTCAGCTCGCACGCGCCGTCGCCGCTGCTCACCACCGAGCAGGTGCAGGCGCTCTTGACGAGCGACGCCGAGCGTGTGCGCTTCCTCGACGCGTCTTGGTACTTGGACAAGAGCCGCAGCGGGAAGCTCGAGTTTGGCGTCGAGCGGCTGCCCGGTGCCGCGTTCTTTGACATTGAGGACGTCGCGGACAAGACGTCGAGCCTGCCGCACATGCTGCCGACGTCTGAGGCCTTTGAGAGTGCGATGATGACGCTCGGTATCTCGAATGACGACACCGTCGTCGTCTACGTGGGCAAGAACTGCTTTAGGTGAGCCATGGATATGAGCTGCTCAGGTAAACGAGCCACTGTGATACTAATGACCTGTGCATGTGTGTGGTGAACTGTAGTGCGGCACGTTGCTGGTGGACGCTCAAGTACTTTGGCCACGAGAACGTGCACGTGATGAACGGTATGCTGTTACCTTTCACGGAGTCCTAACGAAAATGTACTCATTGTCATACGGCATGATAACCCTTGCAGGTGGCATTAACAAGTGGAAGAGTGAGGACCGCGAGATCGCGACGGGCACGCCCACGCCACCTGCCACCAGCGCCGGCTACAAGGCGCACCCGCGCCCCGAGCTCGTGGTCTCGTGGGAGCAGGTGCTCGCGAAGCTGCACGGCGAGACCCAGATCGCCGACGCGCGCGGAGCCGGACGCTTCCACGCCAAGGATCCCGTACGTATTTCACTAGTAGACCTGACGCTGTGCCGTGTGGGAGGAATGTTCGACTGACGCTATTAGTGGCTATTTTCACAAACAGGAGCCTCGTCCGGGCATGCGCGGCGGCCACATCCCAGGCGCAGTGAACGTGCCGTTCGGGAAATTGGTCTCCGCTGACGACTACTCGGTGCGTGACCTGCTCCATTTTTATTGCAAATACATGGACATATCGTGATTCTCATGTGTTGGCATTTAATATCGGGTGTGGGCAGGTCTTCCGCGATGTGAGCGAGATCAAGAGCGCTTTTGCCGAGGCAAACATGAAAATGGACACCACCAACCCGATCATCACGAGGTGACAGAGCTGGGAATTTGAATCTTTGTATCCAAACTTGGCTGTGAATAACCATCTCACATGTTTGTGAATGATTGGCCACTAAATGTCGATCAGTTGCGGCTCGGGCGTCACGGCGTGCGTGCTCACGTTCGGTCTCCACTTGCTGGGCAAGCCATTGGACAAGTATGTGTCGATTGCTTTGTGTTTTCTAATGTGGTTATGGGAGCCGACAAATTGACGTTGTGTGTGTATTGATTCCTTGATTAATGAGCAGAGCCCCCGTGTACGACGGCTCGTGGTCGGAGTGGGGCATGCGCGACGACCTTCCGCTCGAAACCTGAGCAGTGGATTTCTTAAGCAATCGCGCTTATCATGAGTTTGTGTGAAGCCATGAGCTATAAACGTGGGCTGTTACTGAAAATACCTGAACCGCATTCATACGAGATCCATTGACGAGACCAATTCTCTAACATGAACACTGGGAAAATAAACCAAGTGTCGAATAAATGCAGGTTTGGATTAAAAAAACCAACAGTGTGAAGCTCGACTGTGTGTGTGTGGCAGTTAACGCCGCGACATCATCTTCCCGAATGAGAGAGTCGCGCGTCTATCTGTCTCGCTGGTCTTGTCTTCGTGCACTTCGTCGCTCCTTGTGTGTATGTGTGTCCGCTGTGTGTGATCCGTTTACACTGGAGTGTTGACGGCTCCGTTGTAAATGGTCGGCGAGGCACCGCTGCCTGGAGCAGCGCGGCGCTTCTTGAACACGACGACAGCCGCAATTGCGAGCACGGCGGCAACGCCAGCGGCGCTAGCAGCAAAAACACCGGCGTTGGACGAAGTGGTCTCAGCGTCATTGCCCGAAGAGGTGATCTGGGCGAGCGCGACGGTCACTGGGCTGGCGGTGGTTGGCGCTGGCGTTGGGACTGGAGCAGCAGTAGCCGGGGCTGGCATCGCGACGACAGTGGGAGCTGGAGTCGCCTTCTCCCAACCTGGAATCACCGGGCATGGGGTCGGCGTTGGCTTCTCCCAGCCTGGGATGACAGGGCACGGCGTTGGGAGCGTTGGAGCTGGCGTTGGCTTCTCCCATCCTGGAATCACTGGGCACGGCGTGCTCGGCGTTGGCGTAGCTGGAGCCGTAGTTGGCTTCTCCCATCCAGGAATCACCGGGCACGGCGTGGTCGGCGCCGGGGTAGTCGCGATCGCCGAGAACACGCAGCCCCAGGCGCCAGTCTTGATCTTGACGCATTGCGCGTCCATCGGCGCGACGCACTTGCCGCCATCCGCGTAGCTCTTGAGCGTCTTCAGACAGTCCTTCTTAGCCGTGTCACCCTTTTTCGGGCACTTGTTGCCCGCTGGCGCAGCACCGGCGCCGCTGCACACCGGTCCATCGATGCAGTAGGTCGCGTCACCCTCAACCGACACTTCTGTGCACTTCTCCCAGCCCGGGATCACCGGGCATGGCGTCGAGGACGCAGGAGTTGGGCTCGGCTTCTCCCATCCAGGAATCACTGGACATGGTGTCGTGGGCGTCGGCGTGGCGGCGTTTTGCGCAACAGATGAGACCGCGAGCAGTGCGGACGCGACAAGGCAAATCGAGAGCTTCATGGTGGTGGTGATGCGAGCGCGAGCGGGTCGAATGGCGAATAGAGCGAGGCTGGCGCTGAGTGGTTCGTATCGCGAGTGAAGGCGATGGAGCTGGTGCGAGTTTCGTTTTCTTTTCCAGAAAGGAAATGCGCGAGTGTGGCAGGTGCAACTGAGCTCGCGCGATTGTTGAGGGCCAGATCAGGTCGTGATTTGTTGTGGAATTTTGGTCATGATTTTGTTGCGTTGATTGGACATCTGTTGAGTTGGATTGGATACTGACATACAAAAATAAAGTGTACATTCCAACTGATCGTGAAAAGCGATTGTGGAATTGTTGATTTTTGGTGCTACGCTGGCCGCGCGTGCGCAACAGTGAGAAATGTCGACGACAATGCAATGGACAACATAACGACACTGCAAAAGAGCGTCTCCTGTAAAGGCTTCTGCATACATTTTCCAAGTCAAACCTGGTGGGCGTCGTTACGGTGACTAGCTTTCTTCCCGAGCGCGAGGATCCAAAGCATGTTCATTTTCATTCTTTGGGGCAACTGCATGTTGGGCTTTGATGCCAGCGCGGCGCTGTCCACAATGGAAAGTATCCATCTACTTTGACTTGGTGTTTTTATGGATGTGCCGGTATTGGGTTCACAAGAGTGGTTTCAAAGCTGATCGACGCAATTTTTTGGTGGATGACGCGAGGTGTATGATGTGAGAAAACGGTTGTCCGCAATACTCCGCTGTGGCGGTTTATGGTCTGTAGAGTAGTGATTTATGAAGCCTGATTTGATCATCTGTGTAGGATTCTGCTTGATTCTGCTCCGTTTTAATGGCCTCAGAGTGGCGATTTACTTAGGATGATACATTTTGGTAAGTATTATGGTGAAAATTTGCCAAATCAGGATCACAACCAGCTGTTGAAATATCTGAGACCTTGAGTTTTGACAGCCAGGCTTATCGATCGCGCACCGCATTTCTCCTCGTTGGAACATGCATGAAGACTGGAGATCTCCTGTGCTCTCATCGACGAACTCGTTTTCAAAGAAAACAATGTTGACATTGAAAAACATCTTGATCCTTTGTCGTTGGATCCGTCTGAGAACGCGAACCAGATTTGGCTCTTTTCATCAACTCCGATGCGAGCGAAAATCGAATGCGCACGAAAGACGGATCCAAGCATCACACTTTTCATCTGTGCTTGGCACACACAGACTATATATGGGTCGCGTAGTTCCATCTCAGCCAGCCATGGTGTGCCGTTCCAGACCCCGCACTGCTGCTGCTGCGAGATCAGCAACGTGGGAACCACCAGTCAGTGCAAGCTCATGTATTTTATTTCGTTTGTCTGTAGCAACAAGTAGATATCCGGAAAAGTACGAAAATGTACAAAACAATGTGGTCTACACTAAACTAATCACTCCCTGTATTTACGTGGCTCACACTACATTGCATTTTCAATCTTGAAAAGCGGTTTTGTTGGCAGCCTTCGACTATTTTTGAAGCCAAAAAGCGCGCGCTTTCTGTCGCAGCATACAAATTCCCATACAAACGCCTCCTCCGCCGCACTCATTCACTCGATCCATCGCTTCGTGGATCGCATTGCGGAGGCGACTCACTGGTTCGACTGACCGACTGACTGACTGGTGCTTGCTGGATGCGTTACTGTTGGCATCGCTCACTGTAGAGAGCCTTCTCCTGTTGTAATGACGTCGCTGTGGCAACACGCACGAGCGCAACAGCCGCAGCAGTATGCACTCCAGACGCTCCCGCAGCACCTGCGCCAGGCGGCGCACGACCACGCGATGCACGCGAGCAACACGAGTAATGACGACGACGAGAGCAGCGGCGACGAGAGCGACGTAAGATCGAACCAGCTAGATGCATGTGACTCGCTTGAAGCATCGGCCTCGATGATGCGCAGGAAGGCACTGCTGGTGCATCAGGAGCAGCATGCTGCGGCGGCATTGCTGCAACGAAGGCACGTGCGTGAGACCGTTTCTGTTGCGACTGCCGTGAATGGCAATGGCGGTGCGTCAATGGCGGCGGTTACTCATGAAGAAGACGAGCAGCAGCAACACGAAGACGCATGTGTGACTCGCCAGATTATGCTTCGCCAGCCACCGACACGATCGGCTCTTGAACGCAAGCACAGCGCGAGTAAGCATTATGCGAACTTCTATTGCGCCATTCATTCATAGCTGCAGCTTTTACTGATGCAATTGGTTCTGCATGTGTGTCTGTGTATTGTCCATGCAGGATCGACTGGAGCGATACCAGAAACACAGCGATTGACCTCGAGCGCAGTCGAAGCAGCTTTGCACCAGCGCAGCAGTAGTGCAGTGCCATTATCCGCATTGCAATCTGCCGTCTCCAGTGCTCAGACCGCTGCTAGTAATGCTGTGCAGTCGTATCAGCCGAGGAGGAAAGCGAGCACCTCTCCGATCAGTGAAGCCGCCATTCAAGACGAGATCCGGACGATGATCGCTCAGACGGAGCAGCTGCTGACAGGCGCCCTTCAGCCGCAACCTCATCATCAACCAGTGCAGCAAGGGTTTCAACCGCAGCCGCCTCAGCCTACGATGCAGCTGGGCTCTTCCAGTCCGCTCCGGTCCTCGCGCCTGATGCTGTCAGAGATCGTGAGGAGAGCCGGTGTTCACCAGGATGACAGCAACAACAACCGTGATGGCCAGGGAACAGAGCCAGAATTGATCCAGCAGGGAGAGATTAGTGAGAACGCGCACAACCGAAGTGAAGAGAGCACCGACGAAGAAGAGGTGGGCAGCCATTTCTGTGACGAGTCGAGCGATGAAGACGGAGAGACAGAGCACGAGCGAGAAGAGCTCAGCGACGGCGAGATGTACCCATCATCCTCGGATCTCATGTTTGGGCAGCAAAGCATGCAGCAGCAGCAGCAGCAATCCAGATTCATACCATTGCAGAGCCAAGATGCTGGTTATCGCAGTGTTGCTCGAGCAACGGACGAAGACGCCGACGATGATGACGAAGAGCTCGGTGAACAAGAGCAGGGCGAGGAGTTGAGCGCAACGAATCGCGACATCAACGCGTCGAAGGCACGAGTGCTCAAGGAATCCATGGTAGGCAACCTCATCCGACTGGGCTTCAAGGAGAACCTCACGCGCATGGCGCTAGACGCGGGCGTGCAGGAGATCGACCACTATGACTCGGACTGCGAGCTGGCGTACGTCGACATCTTCATGTCGCTGGTGAAAATGGTGTGCGACGCGCACTTGGACTCGTTCAGCCACCGGCCACCGCCGCATCCACACTGGATGAGTCCAACGGGGATTGCTTCGTCCGCGTTCGCCTCGGGAGACGGCGACCTCATTCCGCTCTATTCTCAAGGTGACGGCGATGGAAGCGCGCATCGGGCGACAACGGCCTCGCTTCCGTTCAAGTGGCCCGTGTTCGACATGGCGCAATTCGAGTTCGGCAACGCGCGCGCCGACACGTGCTTTGACAGCGTGTGCGTGCTGACGAACCTGCCGAAGGTGTCGATGGACCGCACGGAAGAGCTCATGGAGATTCTGTCGTGCAACCTCTTTTGTATGATCGGCGACCCAATCCAAGTCGTGATCCCGTCGGTGAGCGCCACCGGACGCACGAAGGGCCACGCATTCCTCGAGTTCGACGATCATCAGCTGGCGAAGGCGTGTGCGGCTGCGATCGACGGCTTGACGTGGGGTCGAGGTCCCTTCGGACGCATTCGAAGCAGTATGTTTCGACAGTATCAAGTGAAATCTCCGGTCGCTCCTCATATGCGGTTCGACGGTTTACGACAAGAAGCGCTTGATGCGAGAATGGATACGTCCACTAGCACCTTAGCGAATCCGAACGACAGTGGGCACGCTGAGTACTCTCACTTCGACGATGACGCGATTGGTGGAGAAGGTGGTGGTGACGCCAGTGCCTACTTTCCAAGCGAAGGTCGAGTGAGGCCGAATCCGTTCGCTACGAGCTCTGGAAGCCGCGATGCGCCCTTCTCGCCTCTCTTTGGGAACCGAAGCCTCGATCCGTTTCCAGGCAATGCGCCGTACACCAGCAGTGAAGAAGGCGGAGACGATGACGAAGATGAAGATGGTGACTTGCTCTGGCAGGGAGTTCGATCAACAGCGCCTCGGGTTGTTTCGATGAGCGACATGCACGAAATTGATGCTGAGTTTGGTGGCCACGACATGATGATGAATCGTCGCCGTGACTCATTTGCAGACTCGGTCCAGAGTCTCGTGCCCTGTGACCCGGACATGTTCGATTTAAACGACTCGCAGTTCTCAAGTGATGCTGACGACGAAGATGAAAATGGCTTCGGCTTTGGTGGCAACGGTGTTGAGGATGAAACCTGGGGTGTGCGTGACCCCAGCGCTCTTCTTCAGTACGAAGCAGCAGACGACGCGTTGGCTGGGAGTAGAAGACTCATGCAGAACCGTGATAATCGGGCTAGACTACCTCGCCCCCTCAGTGGCGCCACCTCTCAAGCGCACAGCATACAGCTGCAAGAAGCGCGGTCAGGAGTCAAGGCGCAGTCTTCGTCACAGGGTGTACCACAAGATCTGAGTTTTGAGCTGCGAGACGCGGATGAAGCTATGCAGACCGACGAGTCTGAGAAGCCGTGGCGCAGCTACTGCGAGGAGCTCATCGCTCGGAATCGCGAAATGCAGGAACAGGTCGCGTACGCACGACGGCGCATCGTCCAGCTTGGTCATAACAACCAGAAGCTCCACTTGCTCATCGACCGCGTCGAGCGTGACCGCGACGGACTCATGTTTGAGAACGACTTGCTGCAGAACCAGCTCAACGGCTTCGAAGACCACGAACGACATCACGAAGCGCTGCTGACAGAGCTGACGACTCTCCGCAAGCGCATGCGAAAGACTGAGCGCGGGTTGAACGGATCTTCATCATCGAATGGCCTGTATTTAGCATCAGCTCCATCACTTCAAGGTGGCGATGAGGAGGACGGATTCCACCAGCAGTCAGACAATGGACACGTCTCAGCGTCGATCGAAGACGTGCGCTTCGTTCTCCACCATCAGCTGGGAGCGAATACGCTCAGTGCGAAGAATGTCGGCGAGCTCAAGGACTGGGAGCAACTGCTCGAGAGCTCACTGACTCGCGTCCGCGCGATGAAAGAGGAGAAGGCGCTGGCGCTGCAGAAGAAGCTCGACCGCCAGGTGGAGGAGCAGCAGGAGCTCAAGCTCTGCGTGATCTGCCTCTCGAACGAGAAGAGTATCCTGTGCCTTCCGTGCCGCCACCTGTGCCTCTGCGAGTCCTGCTCCGCGCACGAAGAGGTGGAGAAGTGTCCGATCTGCCGCCTTCACATCGACGAGATGTTGCTCGTGTACGCGTGAGGATGATAAT
The DNA here is from genome assembly GCA_023337805.1 of Globisporangium barbulae. Classification (NCBI taxonomy): domain Eukaryota; phylum Oomycota; class Peronosporomycetes; order Pythiales; family Pythiaceae; genus Globisporangium; species Globisporangium barbulae. Next base: position 20,137 of record JAADXK010000340.1, read on the forward strand.
GGATGAGGCGTTCTTCACGGAGCACTGTATGGCGATGAAAGACTTGAGCAAGCAAGAAAAAACACTGTTTACTACTACAGCTACAATACACGAAGGAGACGAATTCCAACCGAGATATGTCGTGCTCATGGCATTATTAAGTATCCCAACGTCCATACGAGCCAATGTCGTTCAAAGCGTATACCAGTCTTGATCGCCTCTGTGAAGTGAGGCTTTTTCAGTATGATGCAAAATTCTAGGTGAAGCTGTGCATGCTCTCAGTCGCCTTCGATATCTCCGGAGTCTTCGGGTAGCTCAGGTACGTCCCGCCCGGTCCCTGTAGGACAACATCCTGGTCGGGAGCTTTCCGCTGAGCTCGCTTACGTTTCACGACCGCCAGTACCGCGAGAGCGATCGCGAGGACTCCAGTGACGATGAGCAGGGAGCCTGGGACGGTCGACTCGTTTTGTTGCTGCTGCTGCTCTTCGCCAGCAGTAGTCTTGATAGCCTCGCTCGTCTGGTTGGCTGAGAGACTGGACGCCGTCGACATTGTCTGGACAGCAACAGAGCTTGTAGTGTTGGTACTGCCATGGAGACTCGCATTTGAGGACTGGTCGCCACTGATGATCTGGTCGGTGCCCGTACTGATAAAAGGTCTTTGTCCATCAGCTGAGGGCGAGAACGAGAAGCTGCAGCCCCAGACACCAGTGCGGATGACGATGCAGCGCGAGTCCTCGGGGGCGATGCAGGACTTGGTCGTAGAGTTGAAACTCTTGAGATGTGGATGACAGGAGGCGCCAATTGCAACGTCTCCTTTGCGAGGACAGATGCGGTTCAGGTCGACACTTGAACTGGACGTTTGCATTGGAGCAGCACCACTGCAGCTGAGTATTCCCTCTGACTTGGGTTCCTTTCGTGAGACGCAATACGTTGCATCGCCCTCGACGCTGATGGGGATGCATGGTGACGAGTTGCTAACGATACCAGGTTTGGCTGGAGGTACTAAAGCCGGCTGGGTAGAGTTGGCTGGGAGTCCAGCAGAGACCGGAAGGTTTGATGTGCCGTCACCAGTTCCACCGTTGATTGAGCCTCCAGTCTGGTTTATGGCACCAACTGCCGAGCCAGAGCTTGAGTTCTCAGTTCTGCGTGAGCCCAGCATTGCTGGAGACGAGGAAGTAGCGTTCAAAGCCGGCCCTGGCGGATCTCCTGCGCTGTCAGTGCTGTTGGACCCTGGCACTTCTGATGAAGTTGCATTGAGACTTGAGTTAAATTCACTGGCGGTGGCTGACGATGTCGTGAAGTTTACGGACGACAATGGATAGAAAACCGTTGCAGCAGAAGCAGCGGTGATCGAATCCGAGTCGGACTGATTGGAAGCTTCGCCAGCAATGTTCGCTGCCGAAGACTCGACGACTTCCTCGTCGCGCGAGACTTCGACTCCGTCATCTTCTTCGCCCTCATCGTCGGCATGAGCAACAGGAGTGCGTGGAACGCGCTTGGGACGCGGCGTGCATTCGGGAACAGGCTTCCGCGTGCGAACGGCGACGAAGTTGTAGCCATCGTCATCTTCATCATAGTTGTCACCATCACTTGGCTCTTCACCTGTGTCTTCGTCATCGCCACCACCATCAGCCTTATTGGCCACGACGTTCGCCTTTGCGTCCGAGAAGACGGTCGACGAGAACGCTGAGACTTCGACCTTCTGGGCCTCCGCCGCCGTGATCTCGTACTGCGTGCTCAGTGCCTGGAAGAGGCGGAACGGCGGGTGCGCGCTCATGCGTCCGGTCGCGGTCGTACTGCCTTCCAAGCGGCGGTGATGCTGCTGCGTTGGCTGGTTCAGCGCTTGCCCCAAGGGCACGTGAGTGCTATCATCTGCAGCGACGAGAGCGAGGACGCTCGCGAGCCAGAGCGGTGCGCGCATGCTGCTGGTTGGCGAATGAAGGCTCTACACAACAGCATGGAGGCATAGAGCGAGCTGCCGAGTCAGCCCATCCATTAAGCCTCATCGCAGCATTGCGATCGTACGTGAGCGCAATGGGACTTGCGTGTCATTCTCATTTTCTGCGTCGCTATATTTAGATCCGTTCAGGCGCCATCGGTTGAAGTGAGCGCCGTTGTATCCAGTCGCCGCTTCAAGCTCAGGATCCGCTCTTCTGGACCGCTGCCCATTGTTGCGTAGCTGACTGAATGAATGGACGGACAGGCGAATGAATGGGAGCGGGTGCACATGCGACGGAGGCCAGCCAGCCACGAGCGGACAGACAGACAGAGTGCTGCTTGCGAGCCGGCCGGTGTGGGCGACGTGTGGCTGAGCCGCGTGTGTATCTGCTACTGCTGCTGGTCTGGTCATGATCGCGTCACGCAAAGAGCCACGTTTGCAAGAAGTGGCTGTTCACGAAGGAGCCATCTGCTGTGGAGCTCTTGGCGGAGAGCTCCCGGGCGAGCTGCATCAGATCTGCACAGTCTGTTCCAATTGAGTGTTGTGTCTGTCGCAACACCGAAGTGGCTCAAGTCTGAGGTGTCAGCATGACGGCGAACCATCCAGTGCAATGTAAACACGGCTGCAGGAATGCGGAGCTGCGCTTCTCCATGAGAGCATCCAGCGCATTGGGTCCAAGTCAACTCGTGTTGTGCACTAATGCAGCAGGAAAGAGTCGGGTCTGGTAATCAATCGACGCGTAAAGGTGACGTTTCGCCAGCTGGGTGGCTGCCCGCATTCTACTCACTATATCGACTTACAAAGGGTACTGTTTTTTGCAGCTGTATTTGAGGTTGTTTGGGAAACAGCAGGCCAGTGATACTACAGGGTATTCATTTTTACAGTATACGAGACCAGCTGGATGTTGCAGCTCTTCGAACTTCCGCCATATTTGCAGCGCCATGCGGAGTATTAATTGTGGGGAAGTGGCCTCTACGCCTGTTACGCGCGTGGACCTCTCTGTGTCTCTACACATGTATGTCGTCGGTGTGCGAAAGGCGTGTGGAAACGATCAGCGCCAGTATCCATTAGTGTCAGCAGCGCCGCCTCTCCGCCAGCCTCGCTGTCGTTTGTCTACCCCTGTCGTAGCTCCTCATTCTCAAACCTTCCGTCGCACACGCCAACGGACCGAGCATTCGGCAACGCGCTCTCTCTTACACACACACGAAAGCCTCCCCAGTCCAATTGGAAGACCGCGGTCGAGCTCATTCACAGGCACATCAGCATCAGCTCTCCAACTTCATACACATTTACACACAGCAACAAGATGCAGTTCATCCAGATGTGCGTGTTCGTGCTCGCCATGGCGACTGCAGCCGCTCAAACCCAGGGCAGCAGCAACGACCAAAGCGTGGTCAACAACGGTGGCAACGTGATTAGCACCCAGCAAGCGGTGAACAACGCGCAGCTGGTACAGGGCAACGCGATGGTGCAGCCCTTCATCGAGGAGCAGCGCGCCGCCAGCGGCTTTGTCAACGACGTCAACAGCGTCCCGGCGAACAACGCCAACAGCGCTCCGGCGGCCACGAACCCCAACGCGCAGCTTACGGTCTCGGACTTCCAAAACGCCGGCTTCAGCGCCGAGGACGCGCAGAAGATCGTCGCGAACCTGAGCGTCTCCAGCTCGAACAACCGCGAGGCTGTCCAGCCAGCTACCGCCTCTGCCACTGTGACTGCCACTGCTACGACCAACAACAATAACAATGGCAACGGCGCCCCAGTGGTCGCTGCCACCGTGAGCACCACGCCTTCACAGCCTGAGGCTAACGTGGCTGTGGCTGCTGAAGCTACCGCCACCGTCCCTGCTGCGGTTGCGGCTGCGACTGCGCCAGTCGCGACTGCGGCCCCAGCTGCGCCTCGGGTCCCAGCGACGACTGAACCTGCAACGATGACGCTGAGCCCCGCGGCCGCGGCTGAGACGATGACCCCAGCTCCAATCCCAGCCTCATCCGCGCCTGCCGCCACCACGACCACGATCGCTGCTACCGCGCTCAGCGCCGATCTGGAAGATTCCAGTGACAGTGTCCACGAGGGCGCTGGTGCTGCAACGGTGGTCGCCGTTGGTATTGGCTGCCTGGCCGCAGTCGCGGCGCTCGCCTTGGTGTACCGGAGAAAGATCATGCGACCGAAGACGCCCGGCACGCCCGCGGATCAGAAGGCGACGTACTTCCACTGCGAGGCGCGTCTGACGCCACCAGTGTACGTCGTCTAATGATGAGCTGCTATCACCGCCGCCTCCCATCCACAGTCAGCGCTGTGACAGTCAACGTATAGAGCAAGCAAGCTCGCAGGATCAGTATGCCACTTCATGTCGACCACTTTGGTGTCCATTAGTGCGTTCCCTAGTAGCGTTTCCAGGTTTATCGTAGTAGAAGCAGCAGAAGTATCCCGACATTGTCGGCCAATGTGCAAACCAATTTTGAGTCTTCCGAACCATTTTCTTCAGCGTCATTCTCTTCATGAAGCCTGGAGTGAGCTGCTGTAATTACGTATGCACGTTAGATCTTGGCTGCTGTTTTTTACGAAGAGGTTTTTACGACCTCGACTCTTCAAACTCGGGCGTGAAACGACGCTTGGCGGTCGTGAATACAAGATGGTGGATCAAGCGACCGAGGGATTGCACCTGCTCGCCTGCAGCGACGGAGATCGCAGCAAAGCGGCACCGTCCGAAGAACGCAAACAAACTACCTTGGCTGCTGTCATCGTTGCCCACAGTCTGCCGGCGTCGAATCCAACGGCACTCTATATAGACAGACAGACATTTAGAGACGGAGGCTGGAGCGCGCCTGCGTCAATCAATCTCTACTAGCACCCGCCGTACGTGTGATCTTCGACCATGAAGCTCAAACGCTTCCTGCTGCGGTATTACCCGCCGGGGATCATCCTCGAGTACGAGCTGCGCGACGGCACGCGCGAGATGAAGGAGATCGACCTGCTGCATCTCACGGCCGAGTATGTCGTCACGCCACCATCATCATGATATTAGCCCTACTCTAGCTGATCTTATCGTTGCGGTGTGATGTCGACGATGACAGATCGGATATCGAGGTGCTAGTGAACCAGATCGTGTTTGAGGAGCCGCTGATCTCTGAGTCGCGGAAGCCGCAGCTGCGCCGCCTCATCTATAGTGCGTCTTGCTTTGCTTTTCGTGTGTCTCTGTATAGCTAGCTCCTGGCATTTCCTGTTTCACTCATGCTGTTCACTCGTGTGTGTTTATCTGTTTGTGAAGAGCTCATTGAGAAGCTCGAGGTGAACGAGAGCAGCGACTTCTACTTGTTCAAGATCCTGCGCGCGCACATCCTGCCGCTCACCAACTGCGCGTTTAACAAGTCGGGCGACAAGTACGTCGTCCATCAGCACATCCTCGCATAGCTACTCTAGGAGCATTCGTGCCTTTGACGCATTTATCACCACCATGGCCAGGTTCATCACGGGCAGCTACGACCGCACGTGCAAGGTCTGGGACACTCAGACGGGCGACGAGCTGCTCACGCTCGAGGGCCACAAGAACGTCGTCTACGCGATCGCGTTCAACAACCCCTACGGGTACGTTTGGCTTGCCAACTATCTGATAGCCACCATCATCACTACTAGCCATCTCTATGATTCCTGCTAATGGAGCTCTTGACACCCTCACAGCGACAAGATCATCACGGGCTCGTTCGACAAGACGTGCAAGCTCTGGAGCGCCGATACGGGGCAGCTCTACCACACGTACCGCGGGCACTCGACCGAGATCGTATGCCTGTCGTTCAATCCGCAGGGCACGGTCATCGCCACGGGCTCGATGGACAACACGGCCAAGCTCTGGGACGTCGAGACGGGTCAGGAGCTCCACACGCTCTTCGGCCACACGGCCGAGATCGTGAGCCTCAACTTTGACACGCAGGGCGAGCGCATCATCACGGGCTCCTTCGACCACACGGTCAAGGTCTGGGACGTGCGCAGCGGCAGGTGCATCCACACTTTGGCGGGCCACCACGGCGAGATCTCGAGCACGCAGTTCAACTACACGGGCGAGCTCTGCATCAGCGGCTCGATCGACCGCACATGCAAGATCTGGGACGTCGCGTCCGGTCAGAACGTGCAGACGCTGCGCGGCCACAACGACGAGATACTGGACGTGAGCTTCAACGCCACGGGCTCGAAGCTTGTGACGGCCTCGGCCGACGGCACGTCACGCATCTACAACACGATGACGGGCGCGTGCCAGGCGATCCTGATCGGTCACGAGGCCGAGATCTCAAAAGTCTGTTTCAACCCGCAGGGCTCCAAGGTGCTCACGGCCAGCAGCGACAAGGTCGCGCGCCTCTGGGAGGTCGAGACGGGCGACTGTCTGCAGATGCTCGAGGGCCACACGGACGAGATCTTCAGCTGCGCGTTCAACTACGAGGGCGACACGATCATCACAGGTGAGGAGGGAGGCTGAATTGAGCTCTTGGGACTGGGCTTAGATGGGGATCTGCTGGTAACTAACGCACTCTCTTATCCTTGGTGATATTGCTGTGGACGGCGTACAGGCTCAAAGGATAACACGTGCAGAATCTGGAAGTGCTAGGCGCCTGTGGCTTCGCTTATCTTCCTCCATAAAGTACATAACAGTTGGCTCAGCGGCGGCGTGTTGTTTGATTTCCTGCACAGTGACATGTACACACGCACGCCACGCCAATAGGGAGGGACCAATCGAGCAACCCATCAATACAAACAAAAGCCCTCCATTATTCTCATTGTTCTCCCGCCACACGCTCTTCGCAACAATAGCCGGCGACTGTGTGGATGGATGGCGACTCTCGTGTTCGTTCTCTACCCAATCGCTCCTCGCACAAGGAAAAGCGCGTCGTCGTCTATTGCAGCTGCACTGGGTCAGCAGGGGACGCGAGTGGGAAAATGATCGACCACAGACTGAGAAATCACGCATGGCACACGCAGAAGCACATGAATGAATGTCAGCCATCAAGACAACAGCGTATACGACGGACGAATGCCAACGTGCGCGCACGTGACGACATCGAGAGAAGAAAGAGACGTACGTGAGCTGCGGTTCCTGCTTCATGGCGATGTAGATGATGAGAGGCACGAAGCCATAGTGCACCACGGGCTTGATGGTCTTGAACACCTTCGTCGGGCCGGTCTTCCAGATCTTGCTCATGGCTGCGGCTTGGCTTCTTTGACTTGCTGCCGTTGCTTTTGCTTTTCTGGTGCGTGTGTGTGGAAAGCAATGGCGGCGCCCTCGATCATTCACGAAAATGGTCTAAACTAGTATTTTTACGGGAAATGCTATTGTAGGATAAATTGTTTTATTCCGGAAAGCTCATAACCTAGCCGCGTTTCTGTCCGAACACATTTTTTGAGCAAATGAAACGCAACACTAATCATCAAATATCAATTTTGGCCAATCACAATCGTCCACTCTTCAAAACAAAGTTGTTCCGGATTATTCAATAAGTTGACATACAAAAATCAAGTTAGACACATCATTATCATATAAGTGCGCGTTTGGCTTGACTGTACGACATTATGGTACACCTGCAAATGAATGGCGCACAGCATGATGTCCTCTCCACAGTCAGTGCGGCTGACTCTCATCTGGCACGCAATGGTCATTCTTAAAGAGGAGAGAAGCGTGAATGTGTGTGACTTTGTGTACTAAAGTGCGGGTCAAAACTATACGCCAGTCAGTATTTGTTTGATTGCGCGCGCACAATTGCGAGTTTTGACACCGCAGTTAGATATGATGGATAGAAAATCACGCTGCGTCGATTGGTACCCTTTTTTCGCCCAA
>JAADXK010000341.1:0-27849 GCA_023337805.1 Globisporangium barbulae
TCCATGAGCGACATCTCTGGGTGCGTTCGATGGTGGACGTGCAGTGCCTGCTTCTGCGCGTTTGTTAGACGAACGCGCGTTGGGTCTTTGGCATCGTCCGTGTCGTTGTCTTCCTTCTCGTTCGTGCCGCGCGCCGCTTTTTGAATCGCCAGTGTTTGAAAACAGTGAGCAATTCATATTAGAGAGATAATTGATTTATCGATGACTATTTTAGACAGGAGCTACATTTTGCGGGGTGTAGTTAATGGGAGGTGCGACTGTACATTGGGTCCGCCTATGACATGCATTATAGGGTACTCTCTTTAGGGTAGCATCACTAATTTTTGCTGTCGTGGTTAGGATAAATCCCTAAAATGGCGATTTCCCCATTTGCCAAAAGCACTCGGAACGAAAATGGCGGCGAAGGCAGCAGGCTCATCGGTCGCGGCGGCGACTCCGCTCCCGAACGTCGAGGTGCCGTCGAACAACATCCGTTTCCAGATCGAGCTCGAGTTCATCCAGTGCCTCGCGAGCCCATCCTATCTGAACTGTGCGTACTGCTGGTGGTGGTGATGGCGGTGCGTTCGCGGCGCTCTTCCTTTCGTTGCTGACACGCACGTCTCTTGCTCGTGCTCATGCTCATGCTCCTCGCAGTCCTGGCGATCAACCGATACTTTGACAACCCGGCGTTCATGAACTACCTACAGTACCTCAAGTACTGGAAGCAGCCGCAGTACGCCAAGTACATCGTGTACGTGCTCCTGTTTGTTACTGTGTCTCTGTGCGTCTGCGTTTGTTGTGCAGCTGTGTGTGGACTTATCACCTCACGCAACGTTCGTGACTTGCTGCCTTGTCTGTAAAGCTACCCGCACGCTCTTGCGTTCCTCGACATGCTGGACGACGAGCGCTTCCGTCAGGTACACTAGGCCGATGACGCTCTGTATTTGTTATGCAGTCTATCACTTACATCTATCTCGTGTGCTACTGCTATAATCTTTTTTTCGCAGATGATCCAGCGCGAGGACTTCATGACGCTCGTGCACAGCCAGCAGTTCTATCACTGGCAAACGTTTCTCAACAACCGCATGGAGGTGCCGCCGGTCAAGGACGAGACCGACGCGACAACCATTGCGCCGCCCTCTTAATCCTTCCAACACAGCCTCACAACAGATCACACAAGAACGCCAACGCACACGGAGAGGGGATAATACATGTACCATTGGACAGACTCTCTTGTTGTTACCCCCACACGTGGGTGTATCACAGTCGCTTGAGAAAGAAGACGAAGGTTGGTTAGAAGAGCCCGATAACCTTGCCGGTCTCGACGTCGATGTCGACGTCGTAGAAGCCCGGGCGCGTCGGCAAGCCGGGCACTGTCATCATGTCCCCGCAGAGCAGGTATACGAAGCCCGCACCGACGGACGCGCGCACGTCGCGCACCGTGACGTTGAAACCCGTGGGCACGCCCTTGGCCGTCGGGTCCGTGCTTAGACTCAGGTGCGTCTTGGCGCAGCACACGGGCAGGTTGCCGTAGCCGCGCGCCGAGTACACCGCGAGCTTCTTCTTGGCCTCGTCCGAAAACTCGACGCTCGCAGCGCCGTAGATTTGCTCTAAGAACACAAGTGACACAAGACAACGGTGAGTATCAAGTGAACGAGCGCCACCCCATGTACGGGAGGACCGGTTACAAGGGCAGCAATGAATGATGATGGTGGCGACGTACTGGCGATGATCTCGAACTTCTCAGCAATGCCGATGTCGAGCGGGTAGAGGAACTTGAATGGACTGCCCTGCGCGCGCATCTTGCCGCAGGACTCGATGACCGCGCGGCCGAGATCCACGGCGCCCTTACCGCCCAGCGCCCAGTGGTTGCTCTCCACGGCGGCCGTGGCGCCGGCCTCGAGCGCCTTGACCTTCACAAGCTCGATCTCGGCGGCCGAGTCGGTCGCGAACACATTCACGGCCACGACGACTGTCACGCCGAACTTGAGCTAGGAGACAGCAAATCCCAGGGCCACAGTCGTGAGTACAAGGATCAACGTGTGTGCAGCCCACTGAGGTAGAAGGGAGAAGACTCACCGCATTGCGAATATGGTGCTGCATGTTGGCGCAGCCGCGCTCCAGGAGCTCCAGGTTTTCGTCCACGTACACAGGGTCAAGCTACAAGAAGGCAAGCGAATAATGGGTGTCAGCAAACAACCCAGATCCAGCGATCACAGGACAGTCATCATCACAGCAGCAGCACTCACAGGCTGACCGGCGACGACATTTGGGCCGCCGCCGTGCATCTTGAGCGCGCGGATCGTCGAGACGAGCACGACACACTGCGGCGTGAGGCCGCTCGTGCGGCACTTGATGTTGAAGAACTTCTCCATGCCGATGTCGGCGCCAAAGCCCGCCTCCGTGACCACGTAGCCGTCTTCGCCCGCGAGCTTGAGCGCGATCTCGTCCGCGATGATCGACGAGTTGCCGTGCGCGATGTTGGCGAACGGCCCGGCATGCACGAACACGGGTGTGCCCTCGACGGTTTGCATGAGCGTGGGCTGGATCGCGTCCTTCATGAGCACGGCGAGCGCGCCGCCGACGCCCAGGTCGTCCGCGGTCACGGGCTCGCCCTTGCGGTCGAGGCCGATGACGATGCGTCCAAGACGCGCGCGCATGTCCTTGAGGCTCGTGGTGAGCGCCAGGATCGCCATGATCTCGCTGGCCACCGAGATGTCGAAGCCCGTGGTGCGCGTCTTGCCTTTCTCGGTCGGCGCCACGCCCACGACGATCTGGCGCAAGAAGCGGTCGCACACGTCGAGCACGCGCTGCCACGTGATCGTGTCCGGGTCGATGTCCAAGCGTGCGAACTTGGAGATCTCGTCGTCCGTGAGGTCGTCAGGCGAGAGCTTCGTGATGCCGAGCTTCTGCAGGCGCGTGAGCATCACAGGCGTGAACTTGCGCGAGCCGTCCTTCGCGCGCGGGCACAGGCGGTTGAAGAGCGCCTTGTCCTTCTGCGAAGACTCGTGGAACATACGCGTGTCGATCGCGGCGGCCAGCAGGTTGTTCGCGGCCGTGATCGCGTGGATGTCGCCCGTCAAATGCCTGGATAGCATGAGTTTCGTTAGATCAACATAGATGCCACATAGTCGTATAGTGACGCAATAGAAAGCAACGCGTACAGGTTGAACTCGTCCATAGGGACGACTTGCGCGTAGCCGCCGCCGGCAGCGCCGCCCTTGACGCCGAACGTCGGGCCTTGCGATGGCTAACAACACACAGAGACGGCAAATAGGTCAGTCTCCATGTTCCCATAGACGCTGTACAGGAACACTGGTCGTACCTGACGGATGCACGCGAACGCCTTCTTGTTCAGGTGCGCGCCAAGCGCCTGCACAATGCTGTAAGCAAAAACACAAACACAAATACAGGTGTCAATCTACGAACCATTACGCCCTAAAGCAAGAGAATGACATTAGGATCTGTACCCGATCGTGGTCGTGCTCTTGCCCTCGCCGAGCGGTGTGGGCGTGATGCCCGTGACCACGACGTAGTTGCCGTTGGGCGCATCCTTGAGGCGGTCGCGCACACTGAGCGAGATCTTGGCCTTGGACACGCCGTACGGGATCACCTCCGACGAGAGCTGCTCAAAGCAAATACACACAGTCAGCCAACAGTGCACATTGCACGTGTTGCCAGTCGCACGATTACTGCAATGGCGTGCAGAACCAGCCATGCAGTGCGGCAAAACAATGAGGCAGCAAGCCACGTACGATGCCGGCGGCAGCGGCGATGTCGCCGATGGGCAGTGGGGTAATCGCATCACTGATCGTGATGTCCGACGGCACGGGGGTGAGCAGCTGCTCGGGCGTGAGAGGGCGCGCGGACATGGTACGAACGAAAGGCTGGTGAATTGCGAGAATGGAGCTGCTGGTAGAGCTTGTGGACGGAGCTGGTCACGACGGATTGTGAGGTGGCAAGCGTCCGGCGTTCATCCGCATTCCACTTTTGTTTGATTTGCAAGTAGAAGTGTTGGATTTTAGCCAATGAGAAGGTGCTTAGGAACGAGAACACGTTGTTCATTGGCAGAAAGGAGGATGGTAGGTACACGCGATTAGGTACACTTGAAGTTCACCACAAGTGCAATCTGAGAAATCGCAGAATTGGCGACTTTGACATACTGAAGTCAAGTGAAAATGGCACTTTGACCCACAAAAACGGACACAATATCGCAGGTGAGGTGGAATCGAACCACTGCCACGCGAATGGCCTACAGATTTGAAGTCTGCACACAGCACCAGCCAAGATCACGCCTGCGAAGCTCCGCGCGTTGCTACTTGATCCAGTGCATTTGAAATAGCTACAAGCTACCCTTCGGATGACTTCTCTATCACGTGCATACAACCGCACTTCGCTCAGTCTGAAGAACTACAAGCAACCATCGCCTCTGTTTCTTCACCTTGCAGCCCAGGACCATGCTAAAGGAATCACAGCAGGTTCTGTATTTGAAAGCCCTCAAGTTACACATGCTCGCAATGACAGATAATCACACTCGACGGACATTACAAAGAAAATAGAGCTCAAAGTTAAGCAGCCTACCCTTCACTAGGGCATTTACCTACAGAGAGAGCTATTGGATTCCAACAAACAGTATGCGCACTACAGTAGCTCTCGAATCGTGACCGCGTCCTCTTCCACGTGAGGAGGCCACTCAGCAGTAGTAGTAGTCGCCCACCGTGCGGTCGAACGCGCAGTCGTCGCCGTAGATGTTGCGTCCGTACGCGTTCCAGTATGAGAGAGGGTAGCGCCAGCCGTAGCGCGTGCTGCTTCCGTACGAGTAAGAGAAGCGGTAGCGGTACGAGTACGAGCTCCCACTGGAGACAACGAATGGAAGACTATCGCCATCGCCGTAGAACTGTTCCTGCGGTGATGGTTGCTTCAATTCTTCCTTCTCGCCCGTGAGCTTCATGCCAGGCATGCAGTCCATCACCGACGCCGTCGCCTTCATCGTCGGACTATCTTGGACTTCCGTTGGCGCCGTTTGCGTCTCAGCAGTGCTCACGCCAACGACAGCAGTGCAGGCGAGCACGAGCCAACGCAACATCATGAGTTTGAGTTCTTGTGAGCTTTCGGACGAGCTTGAATCTCTCAGGTTCAGGCCAAATGAGCCACTGAGGAGAGAACCAGAGCTCTCGAAGTTGGCAACATGCCACGGTTGCTCCTAGGACCAGCAGCAAGGCTGAGACGAGGTGGCGCCACCGCCGCCGCAGTCCACTTCGCTTGACCTAAGCGATACCAACGGTTGAAGTGGCATCGACGGGTCCCAGTTGCTTACTCAAATTGTAAATGTTGTCTGTACCAGTCGGAACTCAGATTCGTTTACATGTACGACTCGCGCACGACCGAGAAGAAATGTCTGCGACCGTGCACCAACGGCCAGAGCAAGCGCTAGATAATGACTGCAACATGAACCGAGTTGGGAAGCAATCAAGGACGACGAGGTCGCCACCACCTTGTCCTCCCCTGCTGCCTCCATTTCTTATGCTGAGGTGTCATTCCCATCCTTCTACCAATCCGATCAAGACAAGCCGTGAAGTCACTCGTCGTCTCTTGTACAGATGTTTCTGTTCTTATACACAGGTCCTTCTACTCGTGCTGCTGGACGCTCGGTTAGTGTTCATCTTACAAAAAGTGTGAATACTAAAACCTAGTCATATTTTTCGGCAGTGGCTATTGACATGTTCTATAAATGGCTGTTGACACGGACAGTATCAGGCTTGGATTTATCTTGGTGAAGTATTGGAACTCAGTTGGATACTGAAACGCAGTTTTTTATAAGGAATCAGCCTGAGTCGGGTTGGAAGGTCGCGAGTGATCTTCCCGCCAAAACAGAATCCCGTAATCACGTTTCCCCGCAAAAAGCGAAACAGCAAAGGTGATCACCAATCAGACAAGACGCCTTTGGAGGAAAGGAAGAGGACGACAGCCACACGCCGCGTGCCTTCATTCTCCAATCGACCCGTTCGACATCAAGACACTCGCACACACAGCACTCAGCAAAATGGAGGCCCTCCTGGAAACCGAGCTCGTGACCAAGACCAGCGGCGTCGTGCCAACGTCGCAGGCGCTGAGCGGCAAGAAGATCATCGGCCTGTACTTCTCGGGTTCGTACTGCCCACCGTGCCGCAAGTTCACGCCGATCCTCGAGCTCGTGTACGACGAAGTCAAGGAGCAGGAGGTCGCGGACTTTGAGATCGTGCTCGTGTCGTCGGACCGTGAGGAGGAGAAGTTCGCCGAGTACTACGCCGACATGCCGTGGCTCGCGCTGCCGTACGAGAAGCGTCTGCTCAAGGCCGACCTGTGTGACAAGTTTGGCGTCAAGACCGTGCCAACGCTCATTTTCTTCAACGACAAGGGCGAGGTGATCGAGCGCGAGGGTCGCAACTTCATCACGGAACACCGCGACGACCTCGACGCGATCCTCAAGCACCTGCGCAAGTAGAGAGAGCTGCGTGAGCGAATGAGCCGCGCGCTTCTGCATGTGCATGCACGCCCACTTATATGAAACACACACAAATATTACATATTGCATCGCCATGTGCGTCTTTGCTTTGCACTGTTCATGTTCTTTTCATTTATCTGTGTGGTCTGTGGGTGGCACTGTAGTGTACTAGCGAATTGGATGCCATTTTCTCCCCTAGAATGGAATGCAGCCTCTTAGAAAACCTTCATGGGCAGCGAAGCACGTCGTTGAGCCGGGGCGATCGACGGAGTCGCCGCCTTCTTCTCGACGCTGAGCTCCGGCGCACCTTCGAGACGGCGCTCGAGCCACTTGTGGAACTGGTCGAACGTGATGCCGTCGTCCATGGCTTCCTCGTAGAGGTCCTGCTCCGAAGCCAATCGTTATCAATGAATCGTCACGATACTACAAAGCCCAAGAACAAGCACAGGGTGGGAAAACTATAAAGCTCTTACCTCGTTAAGAATGTTGCACGTGTCGTTACCGAGGCCCCCGCCAGCGATCTTGATGGCCGCGGCCGTCAGCATGAAAAACTGCTCACATTGCGGAAAGGAGAGTGGCACACTGAGAGGCTAGGAGACGTGAAATGCAGCGAGGAGGCAGCAGCAGCAGTAGCGAAGCGGACCTCTTTCAGAATGTCCTGCTCGTCCAGTGAGCCGCGGTGTTGGGTGCCGTTGCCATTGCTGGTAGCAAAATACTGTTTGATCTCGTCGTCGTCGTCGTTGCGAGTGTCGCTCAAGTCGGTGTTGTTGTCGTCGAGGTCGAGCGCCAGGTTGAGGCTCGGGAGGTTGTTCTGGTGACCTGCTGCGGTTTTCGCAGCACTGGCGTCGGGGCTGTTCTTCTGCGAGAACGACTGGTTCGCTCCATGGTGGTTGCTCGCTTCGTGTTCTTGTTGAGTGCTTCCTGCTGGTGACAGAGTGGACGACTGGCGCATTTCCTCCTTCAGCTGCATCGAGAGCTCGTAGAAGAGCGATCCGCGGTGCAGCATCGCCGACGAGTTCGGACTGCCCATCATCGCGACGCGAGCCTCCTCGAGCTTCCCGTCTTCGTCAAGGCGGTCTTGCAATTCCTACAAGCGGCACAGTGGAGCCACGTGCATTAGCTCCATCTCAGTTGTAACAATTGCCATCCTTGGAGAATTTGGTGGTATGTACCTTGTTGAGTTTCGTGAGGTGAGAGACCCGAAGCTGCTCCGCCACGAACGCGTCCTTTAGGTCATCCAGCTCTGCATTCAACGTCTCGATCTGTTTCGCAAGCCAAGAGGTCGACATCGTTAACAAACCAATTGCAACAGAGCCATCACCATGTACTCGCTCACCGTGTTCTCCAGTTGGCGCTTCGTCGCGTCAAACTCGCGCATAAAGTGCCTCTGCGAGACCATCTTGGTCGACATAAACTCATTCTCCGAGACCAGTTTCTCCTCCTTGCGCTCCTGCAGGCGGTGCTGCAGACAGATCGACTGGTTCTCGATCTCGAGGCGCGAGATGTGCTCGAGGTTGTAGCGCTCGCTCGTCTCGAGCTAATGCGTAGCATAGGTGCACAGACAGACAGACAAGCGACACGCTCTCAGGTCCTCGTATGCATTGGCAGTCTATTGAGATCTAAGCCAGAGTTTTGAGCGCACCTCTTGAACGCGCTTGCCCTGCGCATGCCACTCGGACAGTAGACGAGCATGCGCTGTCTTCAAGTTTGCGAGTGCATCTCTCGTGGCCTCAAGCTCTTCGTCCATGTCCTCCTTCGCCGTGCGGATCTGCTGCGTCTCGTCGTGCGCTTTCGTCACCTCGGCTTTGAGAACCTGCATCCGGATTCTGTGAGTGGGAATCAAAACCAACAATATGAGGCAGCGTTAGTCGAAAAAATATGAAAGTGAGCAGTTGCAGCATCACAAATGAAAGACTACCTGAGCGTCTCGAGCTCCTGGGAGATCTCGTCCGACTCGTCAACGGTTCTCGCCTTTGCGACCTCCATCGAGCGGATGTGGTTGTACGCCTTCGACAACTTCGCCTCAAGAACCTACGCCACAAACAGAGTCATCGCACATCAACATCAGCTCCATTCAAACTCAGTCCACAGCCCCAGTAAAGCCCACGTGATGCCTTACTTTGACTTCATGCTCGGCGTTCTCGGCGCGGTTCAGCAGCTATTGTTTCCACAGCCACAAGGACGACAATGAGACGTTAGAGCCGCGTACAGCGACACATCTGATCGAAGTCTAAGCCACCGTACCTCGATCGCAGTTGACTCGATCTCGGCGCCCATCTCCTCGGTGCGCTGCAGCAGCGACTGGCCGATGAGTGCGGCGAGGTGCGCCTCCTCTTGGGACTCCTCCAGCTCCTTGCTCTTCGACTCGAGGTCGTGCTTGAGCACCTCCACCTGCATTAGGCGCTGCAGCTGTTGCAGTTCCAAGTTGCCCGCTGCCACGATCGTCTGCGAGCGCCGGTGGTACCCGCGCGTGTTGCGCTTGAGCAGCATGGCGTGCGAGCAGTCGGCGCTTCCGCCCATGGTCCGCGGCTTGAGCGTAGTTGGAACAGTGACGGCGGCAATAGCAGGCCCTTGCTCATGTTTATCGGGTACACGCTCATCCTCCACGCTTTGTTGCTGCTGCTGGTCGTCCTTGGCCATTCTTGAGAGAGCGGTGGGTGGTGCTGCAAGAGGGACTTGATCTCTGCTCCCAGGGTCCTGTGAGGAAATAAAGGCATGGGGATAGCGAGCTCTTGGCGCTGGTGGTATGTATCCTTGGCGACATTCTTCAGTCTCATAGCGTGCTAGAAATACACCACGCATGCAGAGCTCGCGGTCTATAAACAGCGCAACACTGGGAGATTCGCACCTCTCGTCCTGCATTGCGCATCAACAAAACGTGCTCGAGTCGTTTCGTGTTTCTTCTCGACAAAGATTCTGCGAAATGTAGCCATTTGGGGAAAAGATCCGTTGATTGAGTGATTTGCGACTTGGACTGTCCGACACTGTCACTGTTGATATGCTTGACGAGCGCGAACCCTGAAGGCGAAGTGTGACGTCGAACTCGCCTGTAATGCCACGAGGCTACCAAGCGAAACGAAAGCAAGGCTGCACTCCAAATCACCTATATAAACAAATATTCAAAACGGTTCACGGGGTCACTTACTCCGCTCGCCTCGCTCGCACACACGCACGAAGCTGCAAGCTGCGACCGAGAGAAGAGCAAGGAGTTGGGAAATACTGCGGGGCGCTCACGACTGACTACACTAGGGTATCCTCAAAATGCTGCTTTTATAAGTTCATGCTCTTGGTCAGCGACGAGGAGAAGGACTCGCGGGGGCGCTGGAACATGAGCAGCAGCGGCTTCGGACCCTTCTGCAGAAGGCGCATCGCGGCGCCAAAGCCCATCTTGCTGATGTTGTTGTTGTTGATGCTCAGGAGCACGTCCCCGACTTCGACACGGTTCTTCTGCGACTCGCGAGTCACCGCGCCTTCGTTCTTGACGTTGATCACGCGAGGGTAGTAGCTCGTGCTCTCCTGCTTCACGACAATACCCAGCGGGCCGTCTTCTTCCTTCCACGTGATGTAGTACAGCGAGTGGTCGACCTTCGGGTTCAGACTGATGCACGATTGACGCATGAATCGATCGTCCTCCTGAGGATTGGAGCCGCGCATGTCCAAATCATCCGCCATGTCGTTGTGTCGGAAACGCAGCACCGCGGGTCGCGGTCCGCTTTCCAGGATGTCGATCACCTTCTGGAATCGGACGCCCTGGGTCGAGAACTCGTTGATGAAGATCAGAAAATCACCGATGCGCACGTTGAACATGCCAGGAAGTCCCTGGTTGCCGTTCGCCTGCATCACGCACGGGTATCCGCTGGCGACATCCGGGCGGAAACCAAGACCGAGCGGAACGCCTTCCTTCCACAGCACTTCGTAGTCTTCCTCGCCCAGCAGCTCAATCGATCCAGATCGCATGCGGAACGATTCGGTCGGATTCCGCAAAAAGTGGAGTCGAACCGGTTTCTGCACTTCCTGCAAGAGCGACAAGATCCGTCGAATGTCGCCCTTCTTGACTTTCACTTTACCAACGGCCAGCAGCACATCACCACGCGAGACCTCGAAGATGTCGGCGCAGTTGCTCAGACTCTCATGCACACGACGCACAATCGGCATGCCCGAGATCGGATCGCTCTCGAAGTAGAGACCGAGCAGACCGCACTCCCACACGATTTCGTACTCGTTCTTGATCTGCTTGGGTGGCTCGTACGCCTCCAGTCTCTTCTTCGAGTCGCGGTAGTGGTTGATACTGCTGCCACGGAAACGACCTTCTGGGTCGTTGATCTCATGACTGAAGTCACTGCCACCACGCTCACTTGGCGCACTATGTATTGAGATCAGCGGGTTCAGACGATCTTTTTGGGAATGGAGCGAGAAGGATCCTTCCAGTGAGTCGTCAGTTGTCCGGTCAATCGAGCCAACGTACGACACATCGTGGTCGAAGCTTAACGTGTTCGCCGAGTACTCGCGACGAACCAGCCATCCGCGAACGAAGGACTGGATCACAGTGACAGCCTTCACGTGCTTCACCAAGCGACGGGAAAGAAAGCCGCGAGCAGCAGCTTGCAGCTTGATGGCGCCTCGTTGTCTCTCAATGATGTAGAGAAAGCGACGGCGACAGGCAAAGCGGCGCCATATGGTCTGAAGCAAAATGGCAGACTGACGCTTTCGCTGGTACACGCTGCGAGCTGCGTAACCCAGGCAGTAGCGCTGCAGTGTGATCACGGACTTGTACAGTGCCTTCGCGCGAGCAGCCTCGAGTGCATTGTGGGCCTCTGGAAGACAGAATACCTTGGTCTTACCAACTTGGAAGGGCGGGTGCTTGGAGTCGATCTGCAACTTGAACTGTGCTGTGAACTTCGTCACGAAGTCTAGAGCGACTTCCTTGAGCTTGCTTACAGGAACCTTCGACTGCTGCCCCAGAATGCAGCTGTAGTTCTTGATGAACATATCGTGCACGAATCGCACTGGGTAGCCGCTTCGAGAGATCTTCACCGCTTCCAACACACCACTGCATCGAAGCTGCTCCACGACGCGCTTCTTTTCAAAGATGCTCGAGCTCACTTCGTCGTTCGGTTTGATGCAGCGAACAAAGTGAGGTTCGGTCGCGTTCAGCACTTCAAGCAACGTGCTGAGTTGGCTCTTGAACTGGGCAACCACGGTGGAAGACATGATGCCAGATCGACGACGCGTGTCACCCCCACTCGCTCGGTCGCCAGCATTTGTCGGAGATGAAGCACCACCCATCGACTCAAAAATCGAGCGAACGAAGCCGAACTTGGACGTCTTCAGTAGGTCGATCGCCTCCGTGTGCATGTGGTCCTTGTTCTTTTCACAAAAGCCTTGTGTGGTGTAGCACACGTTGCCCGCGTAATGGTGAATGACGAACTGACCCTTCGCACGTTGCAACCTCGAGACCGAGAACGACGACTCCTTGACCAGACATTCGTAGTACTTGTTCGAGAGCTTCTCGTCGTTTCCTTTCGGAATCAGGCACTGCTCGTCCAGAAGCGAGAAGAGTCCCATCTGGCGCGTCTCGAGCATCGTGACACAAATGTCATTGTTCGGGTAATCGACAAACTTCCACGGGATCTCCTCCGATACGTACGTCTCCTGTTCCATGCGGAAGACGAATCGGCCGAAGAGCTGCTGCAGTTTCTCGTTCGCGTAGTTGATGCAGAGCTGCTCGAGCGAGTTCTCTTCAAAGATCTCGAAACCGAAAATGTCGACCACACCGATGAACTGACTTCCGCGCTCTTCCTTGTACTCGATCGACTTGTTGATGCGCGCCACCAGCCAGTTGAACAGGTTGGAATACAGAGTCTTCACGACAGAATCTCGCGTCGACGTCGCCTGGTTCACTGGTAGCTTCATCGTGATGAATTCCGCGCCAGCCTTAATCTGCTTCGTGCACAGAGTGTTGTGCAGGACATCTCGCTCGACACCAAGGAGACTGCAAATCGATTCGAGGCTACCGGACGATGACGCCTCGATGGTCGACGAATCCTTGCCTTTCTCTGACACGAAAGAGACATTTCCCAGGTGCAGCACAGCAGACACCACCTTCATGACGTGTAGCTGCTCGTCTTCGTCCATACCGAGGCTCGTCATCGCGTGCCGGGTCTCCTTGTATGACTCGCCATCGTCCACGCCGTCGAGTCGAACGAAGCACTCCGAGCCGTTTAAATACTTGTACTCGGTCACGTCACGCAAGCCGAGTGTGTGGCGATCTTCCTGGGACGAGCCACTGATCATCTCATAGAAAATGTGGTAGTTGCGCTCGCCCTTCGCCTGCGAGACGAGACGGACGCGTTCCAGCAAATACGTCGAGATCTGCGCGCCGAGCATCTCGCCTGTCGCGGTGAACCCGAGCTTGATGAACTTGCCAAAGCGACTACTGTTGTTGTTGCGGTTCGTGCGTGCGTTGCCAAAAGCTTCGAGGATCGGGTTGGACTCGAGCACGCGGTCGTGGATCGACGGCTGACCGTTCGCGCTGCTGCTGAGTTTCTGGGTGGTTGCTGCACGCCGACACGTCGACACGTACGCCAGGTAGTTCATAATTAATTTCGTCGTCTCGGTCTTTCCGGCTCCACTCTCGCCGCTCACGAGGATCGTCTGGTTCGCCTTGTTGTCGCGCATGACCGAGAGCATCGTGCGGAACGCCTTGTCAGCCACGCCGTACACATGCGGCGCGAGCTGCTTCGCGGCTTCCTTGTCACCGCCGAGTGTGTAGTACTTGGATTTCGTCGCGTCCGAGTAAAGGTCGAGTCTGCGGAACGGGTTGAGCGCCACCAGGATCGATCCTGTACTTGTGTACACGAGTCCGTGGAAGAATCGGTGCCGTAACACTTGCAGGATCGCCGGCTCGTGCAGGTGAACGAGCTTCGTCAAATCTTCGATCAGATGGTACGTCTCGCCGTGATTACGCGGCAGCACGCTCGCAATCGGCACGGGGAGCATCCTGCGCACCGAGCCGCGTCGGTTGAGTCGGCTGTTCCTGCGCTTGCGCTGCGGCGCCATAATAAAGTCCTGCTCACTCCCATGACCCGGATGCACGCTATCGTCGCCGTCGGTCACGAGGTGGTCCACCGAGGTCTCGGGCTCGAGCGAGCACTCGACGACGCCCGCCTGCTCGTCCACCGAGATCACCGCGGCCTCGCGCCAGACATCGTCCTCCAGCACCCAAATCGCCGCGCCGACCTCCATCTCTCTCGCTCACGTGCTGCTCTTGGTATCTCGAACTGCTTTGTACTTTAGCCAAGACGTCGCTACTGCTCGTACGCGGACGACCTGTATGTACAAATCGATCGACCTGTCTTGGTTTTGTCTGGATGGACTGGAGGGAACGCGGTCGCGCGGGAAGAGCAGAGCTTCTCGTACTCCGCTGTCTGCTGCTGCCGGAAGCTTTCGTTCGTGAACTCGCGTCCGTCGGTCGCCCAGTCGGTCAGTCCGTCGGGTGGCTCGCTCGCCTGCTTTCTTCGCTCACTCGCCTGGCGCTTCCGTCGTCTTCCGCCTCGTTAGTATGCGAGCGAACAAGCGAAAGAAAGACAGAGCAAGCAAGCGAGGGTGGGCGGGCGGGCGGGTGAGCAGACGACCATCACTCCTTTTCGGCACTTCGTTTCCCTCCCTCTCTGCTGCTGCTCTCTCTCTCTCGCTTTTTGTATGGACCGGGCTTTTTTGTATTGGACTTACGGACT
Organism: Globisporangium barbulae; assembly: GCA_023337805.1. Taxonomy (NCBI): domain Eukaryota; phylum Oomycota; class Peronosporomycetes; order Pythiales; family Pythiaceae; genus Globisporangium; species Globisporangium barbulae. The sequence continues at coordinate 14,200 of JAADXK010000341.1, forward strand.
AAAGCACGTTTGCCAAAAACGTCGAGTTGTTTATCTGCGCGTTTGGGCCTTCGAACCGTTTGGTTTTCTTGCCAAACACATGCGAGTCGGTTTTGAAAATGAACCTAGCCCTCACTCAGGCTTTTCTTTGCTGACGTTTTGTTGTGGAATTGTGCGCTTGGGAGATTGGAAAAGAAGCACTTTAGAGTCATCAATTTCTCCATGATCCGAGCTCGTACACAGAGAGCTTCGAAGAATTTCAGAGGCTTTACTGTCCATTTCTCGCTCGTCGGTGCTTGCGTTCATTGACTACAGTACGCTTACAGGCAAGTTACACGTGCATCCTAATTGTGTTGTTGTTCATGCATGATAATTACTTTTTGAGGCTCTAAAAGTGTCAATATCCCCGATTAGATCGTTTCCTTACTTCCAGATGTTTTGATAATCCAGCTTTGGATATTATTTTCTGCACAAATAAACCACATGAATGCCATAATAGGTACAATTAAGCTTTTCTAGAGAATTTGCAATCACATTTCACGATTGTGACCTTGTCCGAATCAACTACTTCGGTTTTCTAACCGAGACTTTCGAGTGAGAGTCGATCAATCGGCTTACGCGCACATATCCAGCTCGAAACCCGTCCGACTGAACGACGAATGGATAGGCATGGATCGCACTCTGTTGATCAAGAGAGCACCATTACCAACTCACAACCCGTGACCGGGCTTTTCGTACTCCTATTGTAGGAAGTCATAGAGACTCAAACCGACTTACATACCGAGCGTCTGCCTTATCAAAGCAGCATATCAAAGCGAAATAAACAGCTGTTGCAAAAATGCGCTTGAAATGTGCCTTCGTTTGAAGCTGAGAGGTTCATTTGTCAATTTTTCAAAAGTCAAATTCTACAATGTAGTTTAACAAATAAACGAAACCAAGTTGCGAAAAACTGGTTTGTCTTGAGTTCCACCGATTGGCTAAAGAACTGTGGCGTTATAGCTTTCGCGCACACAGTAACGTTAGCAACTCAAAATGTGGAAGCCACACAAATCCACAGCGCGCCAACAATCGCAAAATCATGGCTGGAGCAAATGCGAAGAATGACGCCGCCCGCGAGGAGACCCACGGCGAGTACCTGACGCGCTTCTGGGCTGCGCACGCATCAGCGTTCATGCGCTGGTTCCTCGCACTGCCCTACGCCGGCCAGGTCTCGCTGCTCCGCAACGCGTGCCCGGACATCCCAGCGCAATACGACCTGAAGGCCGAGCGGCCCCAGGCGGCGCAGTTCCTCACGCCGGACCTGACGCTCAAGGCGCTGCTGGAGGAGAACGGCAAGGTGTTCCTGCGCATGATGAACGCGCGCGTGAGCCGCTCAGATGACTGCACGCGCCAGGACCTGATGTACCTGCGCGCACTGCGCGCCGAGAATAAGATGCCGACGTTCTCGGGCGAGACGTTCAAGCACGTTTCGCTCGCGTTCATCGACCCGCTGGACGTCGAGCAGAACGTGCAGTCGCTGCTGCCGTCGGCGTCACAGGCGATACTTGAAGAGAAGAAGGCGCTGATCGCGCAAGGCAAGCTCATCGAGGCCGACGTGTGGCTCACGCTACAGATGCGCCAGCAGGTAGTCTACGCGATGCTCACGAACGTCGCGCACACGTTCGAGACGATGTTCCTGAATCAGGTGATGGTCGGCGAGGTATCTGCAGCGGAGATTGGCTGCCGCTTCTGCGGCTCGGCGACGCGCAAGAGCGAGAGCGGCGAGGGCGCTGCGACGAGTCTGCTGCGCTGCGCGTGCGAAGCCGCGTACTACTGCTGCAAGGAGCACCAGGTGGAGGACTGGAGCAACCACAAGTCGAGCTGCAAGACGATCCGGAAAGAGATGAGTGCTGCGGCTGGTAACGTGGTTGCGGCGACAGCGGATGAGAAGGCGAGCAACTAGCGCACATAGACGGCACTCGGTTCACCACCATACACAAAAGCAGAGTCGTTGTCTTTCAGAATTGAGCACAGCGCCTAATGGGCTTGCTGCGCTTTGTCTTTACATGCATTCAGCCCAGTGCCTGAGAAGTGCCTATCCATGCCGGAGCAGTCCGTGTGTCTTCAATCAGGCGTGCAAGTAATTATCAGAAGAGAGGAAGAGTGAGGATGTGCGTTTGTGATACAGTTCGCTAGGCTCAAGATACGAAGGTCTCCTCATCTTCACGACTTTGTCATAGAGAAGATCTCGCTCGCTGGCTGATAGTAGAGACTGTCGCACAAGGACGAATATGGGAAGCTCGTGGGCGTCGGGTTCTCATGAAGCGGCGCAAGCGTTAGAACAACGAACGCATAACAATGAATAGCACGACACGATGGCGTGGTAATCGTAAATAAGGCTGCTCTCTTTGGAATGGTTATGCTACCAAGGAATCTATTGTACAAGGTGATGGTAGCTCCACTGACTTGTCCTTGATACTCCTAATGGAGTGGCGGCTGGTGATGGCGCGGAGACGCAAAGCTTCCATTGGCGTTTGCTCGTTTTTCGTCCTTCTCGTCCACACACACCACACACTTCGCTGATGGCTGTCGACTGGTCTTCTTCTATATGGAGAACGTGTTGCGGTCCGAGTCGTAGTCGCAGTCGCTCTCGGCGATCGAGTCGAGGTGCTTGTTTCGCTTGCCCTGCACGTGGTTGAGCTCCCGTCGCTTCTGCTGGCGCATCAAAAATTCCTCAAAGACCTCGAACCACGTGTTCGTCTGCTCCTCGCTCTGCGCCGACAGGTGGAGCACTTTGCCGCTCATGAGCCGCACGCAGAGCGCGTGCTTCTTGGCCACGAAGTAGGACACGTCCACGATGAGCTCGGAGCGCCGCACTTTCGAGTGCTCGCGGCTGTCCTTGCGGTACGAGAGGCAGCCGTTCTGGAAGACGAAGTAGCGCCGTCGCCACGTCTTGATGCGCTCGCCGCGCTTCGTGAGATACCCGGCGGCGTAGTCGTCGAGCGCCACGACGCTGTCGTCGCGAGTGCAGACCATTGTGGCAGAGCTGTGTGTATGAAGTCACTGGGAAGCTGGAAGGCTTGGTTGGTACTCGTTCAGTGCGAGTTGGGGAATGAGGCGTGGACAGAGAATCGCAGTATGCGATAGAGGACGGAAGAGTGGACACTGATTGCGCGCAGCCGCACACACAGAGACGCAGTGGGCGCTGCAGCTGGCGGGCCGGGTGACTGGTCGAGCGCCTCATCACCAACACTCACTTGCCGTTCTCCTTGATGCGCGGCTGTTCCACTTTGGCAACCCTGATCCTCCCCGAATCACGGCAGAAAGTCGCACCGGAGCTCTTCGCAATGTCGCATCCAATTTGGCATCTATATGTATTTATGCAGGTTAGTATGTAAACAAGAATACGGAATTTTGTACTGAAAGTAGTATTGCTATTCGGAATAATATAAAATAATAGAGGTTTGTGTGTGGAAGTGGGTACATCGCCTGTGTCAAGCCAGTGTAGGCTTCTTCACTTTGAGAGACCGTGTTCGTGTCCCAATATTCCAGCAAGCGCTCTATGCGATGGCGGCGCGTCAATGGTGCAGAGCTGTTGCTTTCGCCATTGGTGGTGGACGGAGGCTTGTTATCGCAGCCACATGGCTGGCCGACGGCATCTGATTGATGTGATAATCGCAAGTGTACGCAAACAGCCACGAGCAGCAGTAGCTCACGTGAACGGCGGACCAGGATCACAGGTCGTTGGTCCACGAGAGACACAGAAGACCCAGTTTGCGCCCATACTCTACAGGCGCGAATGTTAAGTGCTCGTTATTCGTTGTTGTTCAAGCAATCAGGAATGAGCTCGTTCTTCGAGTGAATTCGCACTGAACGGACTGGAATATCCACGTTATGGCTAGTAGAATGGTGATCACACCAGCACCAGCCACACACTGACTTGTCAGACGAGAGCCAAATTTTTAGGTCGCGTTAAGATACCGCGAGTGTGGCTTGAAAACGTTCAGAACTCACAGTGGGAGTGCGATTATAATGCAACTTCTGGCTTCCGATTGGTGTTAACTCCTGACCACACACGAAGTGTTTTGACTACTTTGTAGACAACGCACTGGACTTGGAGGTGATTGCGTGTGGTGTGTGGTGAAACTTCAAGGCCGTTCATCTACTGTGACATTTTTCCAAGGTCCAGCTGGACGTTTCAAGGTTCCATCCTACAGGAAATGCTAAAGGTTTGTTTTACTGCTGCCACAATTTTGTTCGGTGGCGAAGTCAATTGTTCGTCACCAGCTCGACTCTTTTCTTAGGATCGCTTCATGTCGAAAAGCTTCCGCAGAAAAGTGCGCAAGCTTCAAGCAGCTCAAAGGCAACAAAGAGAACAAACGAGCGACGTGACACCACCCGCTTCTCTCTATCTGCTTGGTGCTCATTTCGACGAGAGCGCTGCGCGGTTGATACACATCTGAAGAAGAGTAGCCATGCCGCTGCAGACGCCCGCGCCGCGCGTGCGCCAAGCCACTCACGCAGGGTCCTGGTACTCCCACGAGAAGCAAGAGCTCGACACGCAGCTCACAGGTGCGTTCGTCGGCCAATGGTGCTACGCTACCTTGCGATGAATATACCTGTGCTACATACTGTCCTGTGCCCACATTGCGAGTGAGATGCTAATTGCTATGTGTGGATGTCATTGTGTCGCGTACGTTCTGCTATGTGGGCAGAGTGGCTGCGGACCGCGTCTGAGGCGAATGAGCACGGCGAGCGTCAGACAATTCGCGCGATCATTGCGCCGCACGCGGGCTTCCGGTTCGTGAAAGTCAATTACATGGCCTCTGTAGTAGCGATTGCAGTATGTATGTATGACTTGAATGCTCTGTGTGATGCTGTAATATATGAATGTAGATACTCTGGACCGACGGCCGCGCACGCGTACCACTACCTCGAGGCGCTGGAGCGCGTGAAGCGTGTGTTCATTTTGGGTCCGTCGCACCACTTTTATCTCCGGTACGGATCTCACTGCTGCTGTGTGTCTATGCGTCTCCAGTCATGTGATTAGTCCTTCTTTGCTTGTATTGATGATGACGTTGTGTTTGAGCAGCGGCTGCGCAGTGTCCACCGCAGCCCAGTACGAGACCCCACTCGGGAACATCGAAATCGACCACGAGATCAACGAGCAGCTCATCAACACTGTTCGTCATGGCCGCTGACCACCGAGTAGTTTTTGCACCTGCGCATTTCTACTGACGAGGCTATTTGCAAACTGCGGCGTGTGTGTTTGATTGTTTTGTATCACAGGGTAAATTCGTCACCATGTCGCTGGACGTTGATGAAGACGAGCACAGCATTGAGATGCACCTGCCGTTTATTTTCAAGGTACAGTATGTGGCTTGTATTTGGGAAAGTGGTACGATGCGCTTGTTTGCTGACTCGTAGTATCTTGCATGCGCCAAAGGTGATGAATGGGCGAAAGTTCACGGCGGTGCCGATTCTCGTCGGCAACACGAAGACCAAGACGGATCAGGAGTATGGCAAGTACGTACATCCACAGTCCGTTAGGATGTATTCTGAGAAGCAGCTTCACTTGAAAGCAAGACTGATGGAGGTGTTGGTTTGTGGTGTAGGATCCTGGCGCCATACCTGGAGGACGAAGAGAATCTCTTTGTGATCAGCTCGGATTTCTGCCACTGGGGATCACGGTAAAGCTCTGTTATCCTTACAGTCTACATAACAACACGCCGGATATCACTCATCGATAATGCCCGATTGCCTTTGTATATGACTCATAGGTTCCGCTACCAGCCACACGACTCGGCCTACGGAGAGATCCACGAGTACATCAAGTATCTCGACCACGAAGGCATGAAAGTACGTCCATGTGCTGCTGTTGTAGTAGTGCTGGTAGGACTGTCACAACGAGCACTGGAAGTCTCACGCCCTGGATGTGTACCTCGTGTTGTGAATGCATACGAGCAGCTCATCGAGCGCATTGACGCGACGGGTTTCTCGGAGTATCTGGAGAAGACGAAGAACACGATCTGCGGCCGCCACCCGATCTCGCTGCTACTTCACTCGATCCGCGCGTCTGACAAGATCCGCTGCACGCTCAAATTCGTGCAGTACGCGCAGAGCAGCGCGTGCAAGCACCACGGCGACTCGTCCGTGAGCTACGCGTCGGCGATCGTGTACCACAACCCATGACTGGAGAACAGAAAGGAGCACGAGTGAGGCCCGGTCACCGATGCACCAGGACGCACAGAGAGATGTCAGTGGCCGTGCGTGAGGGATAGCATCGTCTGCATGTTGTACAAGTTGATACGAACATTCTCAATGGTGCGTGAGTTTGTTTGATTTGAAGGAAGCACATCACTCAGGACTGAAGACCTGCCTGGTCGAAAGTCGGTCGGCATGGGATTTGCGAGCGTGCGAATTGTATTTTAGGCACAAGCGGACCTGAGCTCACCTCACCTTGCACTGCAAGCGCTGCTCTCGATGCCGCATTGCGTAGGAAGTACGGCAACACATTGATCATTGTCCATTACAGCATCGTGCAGAGGAATGTTCCGAACGCACAGATCGTCGTCGCTGTCGTCGACAGCGAATCCAGCGGTCTCTTCTATGGCTTCGAGTGGTGGCTCTCTCGACCGATCCGCGACGCTGTCGTCGTTGAGCGTCAAAAGTATCGCTGTGTCTACGTCTGGGCAGCAGAAGAAGGACCAACCGGCATGGAAGCGCGTGGCGAGGAAGCTCTCGCAGGCGCTGGGCGTCAAGCCCAAGAAGATGAACCTGCTTGCGCTGCCGCCAGTGGAGGAAGACCCGGCACTTCGAAAGCAGGCACGACTCCCAGCTACGCCGATCGCTGTACCTGATGCACTCGTGTCTTCACAAGCTCATAGCAGTGCTGAAGGATGCAACAGTGAAGCTTCAGTCTGCAAAAGAGCAGAAGAAACGGAGCTAGTCAGTCGCACCAAATCACTGTCAAGTGCTGCGAGACAGCGAGAGTCAGCTTCACCTGCGCTTCTTGAGCTCATTAACGCCATCCCGGCCGATTTGCCGCTCATCCGGTACATCGCAGAGTGTCTACTGACAGATGCGCCACCACCATCAAGTCCGCAAGACGAACGATCAAAGGACGTGGAGTCGCAGCTGTTCCTCATGAGTTTGGAACTGAAGAAGTGGACCTTGGCGCAAGTTCTCGCGGTGAAAATCCAGCGACGCATCGCTTTCCAACACCAGCACAGAATCAAAGATGACACCATAGACGAAGAGGCTGACAAAGAGCGGATACGATTGGGGTCTTCAGCGATTACAGAGCATGAAGTGGACGGCTGCGACGTGGTCCTGAGCTTCCTAGACACCTGCTCTGCATGAATCCAATCCAAAGCGTGCCGCCAATGCCAAATTCTAACGAACAAAGGTACAACCTACCAGTACATGCGAGCTCCGGCTTCACTTTTGGTCTTGTTCTCAGTCTCGCGCTGGCCCGAACGCCTTGGTGAAGATCTCCTGCACCTGCGCCTTGTTGCGCTTCGAGAGCCCGACGGCGCACGCTGCGAGGCTCTCACGGCCGATGAAGTCGATCGGCAGCTTCTTGCTGACCACCTTCTCCAAATGCGCCTTCGCGTACGTCCACGCGCCCTGGTTCAGCGGCTCCTCCTGCACGTACACCACTTTCTTCACGTTCTCAAACTTGGCCATCTCCTCGGCAACCTGCTGGAACGGAAACGGCGCGAGCTCTTCCAGGCGGATGATCGCTATCTCCGACGGGTTCTCCGATCGGCTCGCGCGCTCCTTCACCAAGTCGTAGTAGAACTTTCCAGAGCAAAAGTACACCTTCTTCACTTCCGATGGCTCAATGATCGACGCGTCGCTAAACACTGGCTGGAACTGCGTCTCAGGACCTAAATCCTGCAGAGACGACGTCGCATCCGCCAGACGCAGCAGCGTCTTTGGCGCCATCACCACCACGGGCTTGCGGAACGAGCGCTGCTGCTGACGACGCAGCATGTGGAAGTAGTTCGCAGGCGTCGTCGGGTTCACGACGATGATGTTCGTGTCGTGCTGGTAGTCCTTCCAGTCGACCTGCTTCTTGGACGTGTACGATGGCGTCAGCGCGGGGGTGTCCACGAGCTGCAAGAAGCGCTCGATGCGTCCACTCGAGTGGTCCGGACCAGCGCCGTCGTACCCGTGCGGCAACAAGAGCACGAGGCCGGACTGACGCATCCACTTGGACTCGGCGCACGCGAGGAACTGGTCGATCACGATCTGCGCGCCGTTGAAGAAATCGCCAAACTGCGCCTCCCAGATCACCAGATTCTTCGGGTCTTCCCACGAGTAGCCGTACTCAAAGGCCATCACGGCGAGCTCCGACAGGTTGCTATTGATCACTGTGAACTTGCCATGCGAGTCCGGCAAGTGGTGGAACGGGAAGTACAGTTCCTCCGTCGCCTGGTCGGTGAACGCTGCGTGGCGCTGGCTGAACGTGCCACGTCGGCAGTCCTGACCTGCCAGACGAACTGAGTTGCCTTCACGCAGCAGGCTACCAAACGCCATGGCTTCCGCCGTCGCCCAGTCGACGCGCACGTCTTCTGGCGCGCTCTTGGTCAGCATCTTCTTGCGCGACTCGACGTGCGTGCGCTGCAGACGGTCGTGAGCTTGGATGTGCGACGGTAGGTTGACCGATTCCAGACCAACGTCCAGCAGCTTGTCCAGCGCCACACCCGTCGACTCATTCACGTACAAGTCTTCTGCCTGCGGCTGTCTGATCGACGACCACTTGCCCTTGAACGCATCGATCTCGGTCGGCGTGTAGCCATCCGAGACGATCTGGAGTTCCTTCTCCAAGTGCGCATTTAAGCGGTCGACGAGCTTCTGCACACCTTCTTCCGTCACAAGCCCTGTGGTCTGCAACTCCTTGCTGAACTTGATTGGGAAACGACCCGCTTCGCCCACAGCCTCGTACATCTTCGGCTGCGTGAAGCGAGGCTCATCAACCTCGTTGTGACCATGGCGGCGGTAGCCAATCATGTCTATCACGATGTCCTTCTTGAAGCGGTTGCGGTACTCGACCGCGAGACGCGCCGCCTGGATCACGTGGTGCACGGACTCGCCGTTCACGTGGATCACCGGCGCTTCGATGCCCTTGGCGATGTCGGACGAGTAGCGCGTCGACCGGCCGTCCTTGAAAGTCGTCGTGAAGCCCACCTGGTTGTTCACGATCAAGTGCACCGAGCCGCCGGTCTTAAAGCCTGGCAGCTGCGATAGCGAGAGTCCTTCGGGTACGCAACCTTGACCGGAGAACGCGGCGTCGCCGTGCAGCATGAACGCCATCGCGTTGGATCCAGCGTCGATCTTCGCGCGCACTTTGCCAGTCGTCACGGGGTTGATGATCTCCAAGTGCGACGGATTGTGCAGCAGCGACACGTGTACTTTCTTGTCGCCGAAGCTCTTGTCAACAGACTGCGCAATGTGGGACGTCACATCGTCAACGCCGTGGAACTCTGGTGGGAACTCCGAGTTGCCCTGCACTTTGTAGAAAAGCTTGTGCGCTGGGTACTCCAAGAGCGATACCAGCAGTGCCAAGCGACCGCGGTGCGGCATGCCGATCACGACGTCCGAGATGCCAGCGACCGCTGCAGCGTTGAGCACCGTGTGGGCAGCTGGGAGCATCGCCTCCGCACCTTCACCAGAATATCGCTTGAACGACGAGAACTTCTTTGCCATGAACGTCTCGAATACGTCCGCGCTCAGCATGCTCGTGTACGCGTTACGCAAATCGGATGGCAGCACAGGGAACTTCTGGTCGAGTGATTCGACCGCCTGCGCGAGCCATGCCTTCTCCTCCGGCGACGACACGTGCTGGAACTCAAAGCCCATCTTGCCGCAGTACGTCTGCTGCAGGTGATCGTAGAGCTGCTTGCCGTTCACGGCGCCAGCTGGCACTGTGTACTCGCCAGTGTTCGCCGCGGCGACGTCACAATCGAACAGCGCCTGGAAGTTGGACGGCAGCAAGCTATCTACGCGCTGCTTCTTCTGCAGCTGCAACGGGTCGAGATCTGCCTCGAGGTGGCCGTACTGGCGGAAGGCACTCACCATGGAGCGCAGCGCGAGCGACTCGAGCGTCGGCGCCGAGGCGGACGAGGCGAACGCCGCGCGCTGCAGCGAGAGCAGCGAGGAGGAAGACAGCGAAGTGGTGTTACGGCGCGCCGCATCCCGCACGACGCGCGCGACGGAGCCCTGGAGACGCAGCATTGCGGATAGAAAGCGAGTGTTGCTGTCTTCAACTCACCCGAATATCCGAATGTGACGCCCGCGTTGCCTGCGTGACGACACTCACTCCTGAGATGTGGGGGCAACATCAAGTCGTCCAATCTGGAGGATACCCGCATTGTAAAAAGTCTCGGGCGATCTGCAAGCAAAACGCGTAAATACACTCTCGTAAAAACAAAGAGTTGAACTTCAAGTCATGGAAACCTCTGATATACAATACCCTTGATAATATGAGCGTCTGGAATGGTGCGATTCGTCTACAGCCTCTGGAATGTTATACCAACGAGCAACTGCTGCGCAGATGAGCGCGACGTGATGGGTGGCGCTGCGATGACGCTGCTATCCGCGTGGCCTGGACGAGTGTCCATGCACCACGCTCGTCTACAGCATCTGCTGCGGCACGTCGCCTCCAATCTCGTCGTTGAACGTGTATGTGTGGACGTCTTCATCCTTGTCTGCGCTCGAAGCGCCGCCGGAGCTCTGCGCGTGGTACTTTGCCAGCAGCGCCATAATCTCCTCGCGCTCGTGTGGTGCGTCGATAAGTGCGAGCAGGTCATGCGCCAAGTCAACGTGGTCTTCGTCTAACAGCAGCTCGATTACGGGGACGTATCCGATGGCGGGACGCGCGGCGGCGGTGATCACCAGCAGCGTCTGCCACTGCTCGGTTTGCGCGAGCACCTTAAGCAGCGCCCACGAGAACTGGCGCGGGTGCACGTCAAACTGCTCCGCGAGCTCGACCGCCATTGAAAACACAGTCGGGTGCGTCGGGTACAGCGCAAAGAGCTTGTGCAGCGTCTCGATGAGCGAGCTGCCGACCAGGTACTCGACGCCCAATGCGGACTGCAAGTTGCTTTGGCATTGCAGCAACGCGATCATCTCGTCGGTCATCACCTGATTGAACGAGTCCTTGGAGCGAGAGTTGTGTGCATGTGTTCTTATCGTGGTGTCAACGCTTGCCAAGGTCTTCCGATCTACCGCTTGCTGTAATAGCCTCGACATCTCCTGCAGGCGCTTGAGCTTCTTCTTCACACGCGAGGCTTCCTCTCCATAGGCCAATTTGCCCACCGTGTGAGCTGCTCGCGCATAGTCCTGCTCAATCAGGTGCAACCGAAATGCGCTCTCCACATTCGAGCGCGCGTGGAGCTCCTGACTCACGTACAGACGGGTCGCGCGAGGGTACTTGGTGAGAATGCGCAGGAACTGGTCTGTGTCGTTATCGTATCTCTGTTTGAGCTGCGCCATCGCTTGATGGATAGCTTCCGAGGAGCTCAATTTGTTCTCGCTCAGGCCTTTCAGAATAGCCTCTTCCTTGGACGCCACCACACTGAGCGCATTGCTCGACTGAGCACTCTCAGTAGCTGCTGGTGCAAACGCACTGGCTTCTAGTTCGCGCTCGATCGAAATCGAGAACGGGAACTCGTGGTGGCGGTCGTACACGACGTCCACCTCGCGCGACCAGTGCGCTAGCATGAAGTTCACGTGCGCGCGATCTTCGGCCTCCATGTCGCCGTCGTCCCCAGCTCTGCCTGCGGTTGGAGAGCGCAGCACTTTCGCCAGCTCCATCCGCGTGACCGCCTGCTTAAGCGCTTGGTAGAAAGCGAACCTGCTCGAGTACCCGCCGCCGCTTCTACCGCTGCTGCCATCGTCACTGTACGTGAGGTACGCGCTCTTGAGGAAGAGCTGCTTGTCGTCCTGGAAGACGCTCCATAGGGAGCCCATGCTACTCGAGATATCGAAGCGACGCGCTAATTCGCACGGCTTGATGTCCTATTTAACGTGGTACACACCATCTCACGGATCTCGTGATCTTCAAGAGGTGCATGTACGCGATCTCAACAATACATGGTACTCTAGATCGAACGATGAGGACAGCCTTGACTGCACAAACAATTACGTAGGCACGCAGCTGTTGCAGCTGGAGAGGGAGGGCTTGCAGTTGGCTGTATTGATTAAGTCTAAAAATGATGGACTTGAGTATGTTTGTGTGTTGTCTCTGTGTGCGAACCATGCAACGATTGATGGGCGTCGTCTGGGTCTTAATTCACTGGCGCAGCGCGTAAAGTTACGTCGGCAGACGAACGCTTAAGGGATTCACGCGCCACTTCGCCCGCCCAGTCGGCCTCGAACGCGTAGTCCGCCAGCGACTCATCCGCATCGTCGTCGTCTGCAGCTAGCAGCTCGTCGTCATCCGCGAGCTCCGTCGATACAGACGAAGCTGTGCGCTTGCCGTGTCGCCGATCGAGGCGTCCATGGCGTGAAGCACGAGGCGAGTCCTTCAGCTCCAGTGGCAGCATCGCGTCTTCTTCAAATGACGGCTGGTCACTCCACAGAGCGCCTTCATCACCTTCTGGAATGTAGAACGTAGACGAGCTGGGCGATGCTAAAGATGATCCAGCACTGTTGCTAGAGATGCTATTGGCTCGTTGGTGTTGTGTGGCGGGCGGCAGCACCATCGTGAGGTCTTCTTCCGAGACGACGAAGCTGGATGAGTCCGCAAAGAGGTACACGGGGTTGTACATGCTCTGCACTGCGTCAATGCAACGTGACATGCGCAGCGTCAGCGGGATCGTCACCAGACGAATCCAGATCGGCGACCCAGTGTCCTGGACGCACACCATCATTTGCAGCCCTTCACTCACGCTCTGAGCCACGAACGTCGTCGACGTGTTGCCCTTGTGCGCGCAGTGACTGCGCATGAAGTCTTCGAGCTTCTCAATGTCCTGCGGCGCGAGAAACTGGCAGAGATTCCGTCCGTAGAAGTCCTGCGCGCTCAAGCTGCGCGACGTCGAGAAGCAGTGTGCGGACTCGGCGGTCGCGGAGATGAACTCGCCCGTGGGTAAGCAGTACGCCACACGCTTGCCGTACGGCACCTGGTTGAGCTCGAGCAGCGCCACTGTACCGAGGTCCATCGTTGCCCGTTGCTGATGGCGCTGATGTCGACAGCGTCAGCTGTGCGGTTGAGAGGAGAGGAGTGGAAGTTGCTGGACTGGCGCGTCGCGGCTCGTCGATGCCCAAGGTTGGGGCTTTTCTCAGTCTGGTCCAGGCGCACTCGTTGGAAGGTTGTATGTGTGTGTGGTCAAGCAGCTCTTGAGAGTGATTGATGTCTGCCTGGTCTGGCGCGCGCTTGCACCAGAATTGTTTCTGTGACGCGCCCTTGCTGCTGTGCGTGCGAACGCTCACTTTGGCTAATGATAGATAGGCTGCGACATCCCTCCAACGCAGTCCTCTTTACGAATGTATACTGCTGCTGGTGCCTTGGTCGCGAGCGTGCGTGCGGGCAACGAGGATACTGTACCGTAAAACTCGACCGAGTTGCAACATTGTAAAAAGTCCAACGACTGTAATTTTTTCCTGTAAATTTAACCTCACCGACAAGGTTTTTATGGAAACATGGTTCCCACTGAAAGTTCCCAATCGTAATTGTTATACACA
>JAADXK010000342.1:0-27837 GCA_023337805.1 Globisporangium barbulae
AATCAAAATTGGATTCGTTTCAGAGCGGTTCAACTCTCATATTATCTCCTTTTTTTATACCTGCAAACTCTCAATATCCTCTATGAATAGATATTTTGTGGACGATTTTTCATGTATCATAATGGGGGGGAGGACTGTAATGCACATAAAATGTGATTTTGTGATTTCAGGTTGCTCCCAATGTTGAAGATCGCTCTTTTGGAAATCAGTACGAGATCTACAGCGAAGAGCTCACACAGGACGAGAAGAGAGCGAAAGGCGACAGAGAAGCGAAGAAGAGAGTAAATGAAGGGGAAGAGCGCGACGCTGATTGTGCGACCTCTGCTGCTGTTTGTGGTGGCGACAGTGGTGGCTGTGAGCGCGCTGAGCCCGCACATTCAGCCGCCCAAGCACGACCCGGTCGCAGCGACGCAAGGGCTGATCCGCCGACGTCTCGGCGACGAGTATGTCGATCAGGTGAGTTAGCACGCTTTTGTGTGGTGCTGTTCGTGCGATGTACATTGCTATCCCCTGTGTGTGGTACATTAAGAACTGGTGTGTGCTGTCTGTGGACGGACTGACTGTTGCTTTTAGATCGCGCTACGCGTGGTGGACGCGGCGCAGGACGGCATGGACGTGTTTGAGATCGGCGCGGCGGGGGACAAGGTGGAGATCGCAGGGAACTCGGCGACGGCGATGGCCTATGGCCTCCAGTGGTACTTCAAGCAGGTGCTGCACACGCAGACGGACTGGGACAACCACAAGCTGCTGCTGCCCAAGAAACTCCCAAAAGTGGACCAAGTGATCCGCCACCAGCGCACATCCAAGTACTCGTACTACCAGAACGTGTGCACCGTGAGCTACTCGTCGTGGACGTGGGGCTGGGAGAAGTGGGAGAAGCACATCGACTGGATGGCGCTCAACGGTATCAACATGCCGCTGGCGTTCACCGGCCAAGAGAAAGTCTGGCAGAACACGTTCCGCCACTTCAACATCAGCGACGCGGGGCTCAACAAGTTCTTCGCCGGCTCGGGTTTCCTCGCATGGGGGAGAATGGGGAACATCCGTGGGAGCTGGGTGAAGGGGCCGCTCCCGCAGAAGTTCATCGACGACCAGTTTGAGCTCCAGCTCAAGACGCTGGACCGCATGAAGGAGTTCGGGATGATCCCAGCGCTACCTGCGTTCGCGGGCCACATCCCCGAAGAACTCAAGGTGCACTACCCGGACGCCAAGATCACACGCTCGCCGAACTGGAATAACTTCCCTGAAGAGAATTGCTGCGTGTACCTGGTGGACCCCGTGGACCCTTTGTACCTGGAGATAGGCAAGAAGTTCATCGAGGAGCAGACGCGGCTGTACAACTACACGTCGTCGCTGTACCAGTGCGACACGTTTAACGAGATGGATCCGGACACGACGGACCCCGTGGCGCTTGCGAACTCGTCGCAGGCGGTGATCAACAGCATGGTCGCGGCGGACCCGAATGCCGTCTGGCTCATGCAGGGCTGGCTCTTCCAGAGCGACTACTGGACCAAGGACCTCACGAAAGCGTACTTAGAAGCCGTGCCGAACGACAAGATGATCATTCTAGACCTGTACAGTGAAGTGGATCCGATCTGGAACCGAGACGACAACTACTTTGGCAAAAGCTGGATCTACTGCGTGCTACACAACTTTGGCGGCAGCACTGGCATGCGAGGCGACCTGCCGACGCTCGGCAGCGACCCGGTCGACTCGCTCGCGAAGAGCAACGGCACGATGATTGGCGTCGGACTCACGATGGAAGGCATCTACCAGAACTATGTCGTGTACGATCTGACGTTGCAGATGGCGTGGGAGAAGGCGGTCGTGGAGATCCCCGACTGGATCAAGGCGTACGCGTACCAGCGCTACAACTCGAAGAACGAGCACGCGCAGAAGGCGTGGCACGTGCTCTCGACGTCCGTATACAACCAGACGAAAGCATACGGCGGCGTGACCAAGAGCATCGTGATGGTGATTCCGCACTGGAAGCTCGTGCGCGACGGCTTCATGCCGACGGTCATCAAGTACAACCCTGAAGACGTCGTGAAGGCGTGGAAATTCTTGTTGCTCGCATCGGACGAACTGCGAGAAATTGACACGTACCGCCACGACCTCGTGGACGTCACGCGCCAGTACCTGAGCGACCACCTGCTGAAGCTGTATATGGAGATGAAGGTCGGCTACGAGAACAAGACGATGACCGCGGACAGTCTGTCGGCTTGGAAGGATAAGTTCTTGTTCACGATCATGGACATGGACGACATTTTGTCCACGAACGAAGACTTCTTGCTCGGCACGTGGATCGCGGACGCACGCGCGCTCGGAGCTGGCGACCCAGCACTTCAGGACTACTATGAGTACGAGGCGCGCAACCTCGTGACGCGCTGGGGCGACCACAACAACGACACGGTGCACGACTACGCTGGCAAAGAGTGGGGCGGGCTCTGCAAGGGGTACTACCTGAGCCGCTGGCGCATTTGGCTCACGGAAGTATGCCAGTCGTACGCGGAAGGGCGTCCGATGAACGACAAGGTGGTTTTTGAAGCGCGCGAGTCGTTCGAGCTCAAGTGGCAGCTGAGCCACGATTCGTACCCGACCAAGCCTCTTGGTGACCCCGTTGCGATCTCGAAGCGGCTGTACTACCAGTACATTGACACGGACACCGGCGTCTGGGGTTCGCTGCTCAACGAAGACGCAGGCGTTGTTGAGTTGTAAGAAGCAAGAGACGACAGAACAGTCGTTGAGTGGAGGAGAAAATGGCCAAAATGTAGCCATGTCGTAAAAATCGTACCCTGTTTTGCAAAATGATGTGGACCACATATCCCAGTCGTTTTTGCATGGATGGGTGTGATGACGACAAAGAAACTCGCTGAAGAAGCGCATCGAGCCGCTGGACGTGGCCTGCAGATTCGTTCGCTCGGAGCATCACTCGCAGTAGCAACTGAAGAAGAAAACGATGGAGAAGCCGGTAGACAAGGAGACCGCCAAGGAGCAGTTCCGCTCGTCGCGTCTGAGCTGGAGCAATCAGGCCGAACACGTACGAGAGTTGCTCATCATCACGCTCATGTCATACCTCACTCGAGGACGTCTTATCTTATGCTCCGTGTGTGCGTATGCATGTGTCGCTATAGAAACTGCGCCAGGAGCTGAACGACATCGCGATCGCCAAGTGCAAGGAAGTGACGGAGAAGTTTGCGCTGTGCGCGAAGGAGCAGGGCCTGCTCGTGGTGGTCAAGTGCCGCGGCCACAACAAGGCCATGAACGACTGTCTGCACCAGTTCACGGGCGACGAGCAGTTCCAGGCGTACCGCGAGAAGCGTGCCAAGGAGGTGCTCGAGACGCTGTAGATCGAATGTACGCCTCTGTGCCTTACACGCCATACAGGCGGCCCACTCGCCCGAGAGCGACTGGTAAGATACAAAATACACACTGTACACGTCTGCATCGATGGATGGATGATGGCTCAAGCCCTGGGCTTCTTCGTGCATGCTGAGCGAATGCGACGCTTTGGGCAGAGAGAGAGCTCAAGCAGTTGCGCGCGCTGGTGGCTGCTACACACACTCATGCAAGCGCGTAGCAGAAGAAAAGCTCGTTTGTTCACGCTGATGGGAGTGGGTGGGTGCTTCAATGAGCGATCTCACCTTGTCTCGGTAACGCCACTGCGGCGTGAAAAATGGTTTCGCATCGGCACGAGTGTCCAGGTTAGAGCTGTTGAGCGAGTGGCAAGTCCGACTATGAATCTACAGCACGCGAGTGGAATTGCCTGGATGTGGCAAGCGTGAAGGGCTTCACCATCCATCCATTTATTCAGCCACTCGCCTCACTTCAACCTTGAGATCTTGCAGTTTATATGGAGGGAGCCGTTCGATTCGCGTCTCGAAAAGAATCAGTTGTGAGAGGGAGCGTTGCGTGGGAGCTGCAGAAGAAGGCGCTCGGAAAGAGAGCAAACACCTTCGTTCTCACGAGTCCCCAGTCACACACAGCACAGTAGCAGCAACACGAACGCGTTATGAAGAGCTCACGAGTGGCAGCGGTTAGCAAGCGCAGCAGCATTAACGCTTCTATGGCACTGGACGCGACGCTCGTCTCCATCAAGATCGTCGACACGCAGCCAGAGCAAGAGCTGCGAGCTGCCGCAGACGACATGGTGTCGTCAATGAAGCATGTGCGGGACGCATATCAAGGCTCGCAAGCGTCACCATCACAGCCACAACGACGTCTTCAACAACAGCATGAGCAGCAGACACCGCTGTTCATTCTTTTTCGGTCGCTCGTTGCGCTGATTCCCAACACGATCTTCGCGTGCGTGAGCGGAATTCTCGGTCTCGTTGGTGCCGTGGCTATCGCGCTGCTCGCGGTGCTCGTGCTCGTGGCCGCGTGCGTCGTCCAGTTCTTCTACGAGATGGCGCTGATGCTCGTAGAGACCGACCACGCGCTGCTGCGATTCTCAAGCGGCGCCTCGTCATCACCACCACCGCCATTGCAGCAACGGACCAAGAAGATACCAGCGACAACTGCAGGTCAGGAGCTTGTCCAGGCGGCACTGTCGTTGCTGAGCCTGAGCTGCGACTTACTGGTGATCGGATTCTACAAAGGCACCGTCGCGCTCTCGTACTGCTGCTCGCTCTACGGCGCCATCGCGATCCCGACGCTCGTCTGGACTGCAGTTAACGCCACCAGCAGATCGGCAACGGAGCTCTTCTTCCACCAGTCGTTTGCTGGCGCGCCCGTGACGTTTATGCTGCTACACGGCGGGCTTTGGCTCTTTGCGCTGCTGTGGCTCGGCGTGACGACCACGATGTCCCGGTCCTTCTCGCAGAACGTACAATCTCGTCCGTGGGACGCTATTTGACGGTGAGGCGACGTTTAATACGACAGCAACATTTCTCGTCACCACGTACATGGGTACGAATCTAAGGATCACGTCGGCAAGCCATTCAAGCGCATGCACGGAGGAGACGAACGCGGACGCACCGATCACAGTGAGGGAACCATCGACCGGTACATTCTGTGTCGACCGGGAGCTCCTGTCGTCGTCAAAGGTTCAATGTAAAACGGCAACAATGCCACGACGAAGCGTCTTCTCGACGGACTCCTGTTGGAAAGACTCCTATCGATGCTGCTGTCTGTTAAGGGGCTCGGCTGGCTGGACAGATGCGCTGAAGTGGCACCTCTTGGGGTCAGAGACCAAGCGACCGCCGGCCGTGACTTTAGACTTCACGGCCATCTTGGCAGCAGCTTCACGGACAGGCCACAAGCTTTCACGGCGGTATGATAGAGATAGCGCGCTTGCTTGCAAACGAGAATGTATCGTTGAGCCATCACCACGTGGACGACATGCCCGCGTTGCTGTTCGGACACATTCGGACGTGACACATTGAATGATCGAGCCTTCCATACTAACAAACGGTCCAAAGAATCTCGCAGCTATTATAAGAAGGTTTTTATAACAAAACACTGTGGGAATATATGTTTGTACATGTATTTTGGATAAAGAGAAAAATGAACAATCATTCACGGTACATTGCCCTCATCTCCACGCTGACGCCATTTTCGTCAACGCGCAGACAACCGACGAGCAACCTCCTCTCGCCGCGCGCGTCCCTCACCTCATATCGGTACCTACAGCCGCTCGCGCCCTGCTGCTTGCTTCAGATACGTCCGTTCGTGTCGTCCAGATCCACCTGCCGCCTCATTCCCACATCAGCCTCCGTCTGCCCACTCGAGTCGCCGATAGCATGGAGCATGTCTACGCCGGCAAGCAGCTCTTCATCACCGGCGCCACGGGCTTCCTCGCCAAGGTACACCTTGCTCGTGAGTGTGCATGTTGTCTATGTGTATGACATTGTACTGACTTTGTGTATGAGCAGGCGGTGGTCGAGAAGCTCCTGCGCAGCGCGCCGTATGTCGAGCGAATCTATGTGCTCATTCGCCCGCGCAAGGGCGTCGAGCCCGCCGCGCGCCTCAAAAAGGACATCATCGACAGGTACGCGCTGCAATGCGCTCTCTCTATCATTGCTCTTACTCTAATGGCTAACAACGCATTATGCATGCCCTACCAGCCAAATCTTCGACCGCCTGCGCAGCGAGCGACCGCACGACTTTCTCGAGTACATCACGTCCAAGTTGCACGCCGTGGCCGGTGATGTGACGCTCCCGGGCTTTGGGCTGAGCGACGAGGACGCGCACTTGATCCAAGAGAACGCGCAGGTCATCATCCACTCGGCCGCGACCGTGCAGTTCAACGAGCCGCTCGAGGTGGCCGTCGAGATGAACTGTCTTGGCGCCATGAACGCGCTGCGCTTTGCCAAGAGCTGCAAGCGCGTGCTCTGCTACGTGCACGTGTCCACGGCGTACGTCAACAGCAACCAGCGCAACGTGCAGCTCAAAGAGCAGCTCTACCCGCTCGACTTTGACGTCGAGGAGGCGATCATTGCGGTCTCAAAGGCCACACCGGCCGAGCTCGAGCGCCTCACGGTCAACCTCATGGGCACGTATCCGAACACGTACGCGCTCACCAAGTCCATGGCCGAGCACCTAATCGTCAAGTACGCGGGTGACTCGCTGCCGCTCGTGCTCTACCGACCGACGATCATCGGCGCGGCCTGGAAGGAGCCCGTGCCCGGCTGGATCGACCAGATCGCGGGCGTGGGCGCCATCTTCGTCGTCGCCTCACTGGGCGTGCTCACGATCCTGCCGGGCAACCCGCGCAACGTGGCCGATGTCGTGCCGGTAGATATGGCCGTCAACAACCTCCTGCTCGCGTCCTGCGTCAAGATCTTGAGCGTGCAAACCTCCGCTCCGCCGGCGCCGCTCATCGTGCACTGCGGCACGTCGGACTCACGACAGAATCCACTGCGCTGGCGTGTGCCCTGGGGCGTGGCGCTCGACTATTTCGTCAAGAACCCGCCGGCGCGTGCGCTCTTCCCGGCCAAGTTCAGCATGATCCCGTCGCACCAGCTCTTCCAGACGCAGTGGTTCCTCTCGTATGCGCTGCCGTCGTCCGTGTACTCGACCGTGGCCAACAAGCTGGGCGACCCGTACCACATGAAGCAGGCGGCGCGGCTCTGGACGCTCACGTGGCGCGCGCGGTCCTTCGTGGAGCTCTTTAAGCCCTTTACGGAGAACGAGTGGATCTTCGTAACGGATTCCATGGCCGAACTCGAAAAGCTCCAGACGCCCGACTGGTGGGTGAACGCCGGTGAGGTCGTCTGGGAGCGCTACTTCTTTAACTTCTGTGTCGGCATCAAGAAGTACGTGCTCAAGGAGCCTGTCATCGGCGTGGACAGCCAGGCCGTCGAACACACGGATCTGGCGCTCAGCACGGGCCGCATCCTCGAGTGGGACCCGGACCACCACGCGATCTCCTTCCCCGGTCTGCTCTCGGACGTCTCGTGGGCTTACACTTCGAGTCGCAAGCCGGGGTATACCAAGTCCGGGCTGCTGGGCCGCGTCATGGGGCTCACGGGCTGGCGCGAAGGCATGAACCACGAGGCGAGTCACGTGCCGCGGCGCCACGTCGAATCCGTGGGCGGCGTGCGCAACAGCGTGCTCGAGTCCGAGTCCGTGCGTGCAGCGATCCTGGCCAAGGCCGACGCCAAGGGTCTCGCGGAGGACGACGTCGAGGAGGAAGCCTTGAAGATCCTCGAGAAGATGGTCACGCGCATCGACTACCGGTCCGTGCGCAAATTCGGCTGGCTACTGCGCAAGGTGCTGCGCAGCATGTACGACAAGATCCACGTGGATGAGAGCGGTCTCACGCAGATCCGCAGCATCCTGAGCGACCCGAGCAAGGGCAGCATCGTGCTCGTGCCCACGCACCGGTCGTACATCGACTTTCTGCTCATGAGCTACCTCTTCTTCGCGTACAACATTCCCGTGCCGTACATTGCCGCCGGCGAGGACTTCCTCAACATGGGCTTTGCGACCAAGATCCTGCGCGAGTCGGGTGCGTACTTTATCAGGAGATCGTTTGCCGACGACGAGCTCTACAGCGCGATCTTCCGCGAGTACACGCAGTACCTCGTGTCCATGGGCCACACGGTCGAGTTCTTCATCGAGGGCTCGCGCAGCCGCAGCGGCAAGCAGCTCCACCCAAAGTTCGGCATCCTCAGCACGGTCACCGACTGTTTCTTGAGTGGCCGCGTGGAAAATGTGCGTACTTGATTGTCTTGTACTTGCCTACTTGCTTGTGCACAATTGCTTGTTTGTTGTGTGTGTTGACTTGAACTCGCATGTTCGTTTGCTTGCTTGTTCAGGTTCAAATTGTGCCCGTGACGATCGATTACGAGAAACCGCTCGAAGTGCTTCTGCACCAGAACGAGCTGCTCGGAGAGGGCAAGATCAAGGAGGTACGATACAAACACACACAGCTGCTCCATATCTCTCTCAGCATAGCCCAGTCATTGACTTACCTCTTGTTTCTCCATTGTTTGCATAAACACAGTCGGCTGGAGCGCTGCTCAAGTCCGCTAAGGTCCTGCGCAAGAAGTTCGGGTCCATTGCGGTTCAGTTCGGCCAGCCGATCGACATGCGCGAGTTCGTGGCGAAGCGACTCCAGGCTGACGGTGCGCCAGATGATTCGATTGTGTCGACACCCGCGCTGGTGCAGGACCTCGCGTACGAGATCACGGACTCGATGATCACGAGCGCCACGTGCACGACGTCAAACCTGGTTGCGGCCATCTTGCTCATGTACCGCCACGGCATGTCGCGCAAGGACCTCGTGCGCCAGAGCGACTGGCTGCGCGAAGAGATCCTCAAACGCGGTGGTCGCGTCATGGGCACTGAGGGTCGCCTGCCGTCCGACTGCGTCAAGCGGGCGCTGGACCTCATGCAGGAGCTCGTGCTCACCCGCCGCAAGGACTTTGTCGAGCCGGCGATCGCAAGTGTGAGTTTTATATTTTCGAGTAGCGAATACTTGTGTGGTTGCGCTTGCTAACCAACGCTATTCTTGTTTGTTTGCTTGTCAACAGCGAGAGCAATACCCCAACATGATTGGGCTCGGCTACTACCGCAACAAGATCCTGCACTGGTTCAACTGCGAGGGCGTTCTCGCATGTGCTTATCACGCGCTCGACGCGTTCACTGCCAAGTCACCTCTCGAAGGCGTTGACCCCGAGGCACCTCGTGGATCAAGCAGCAGCGGCGTAGATCTCGGCGAGATGATGGGCGGCGCGCTCTTCCTGCACGACATGCTGCGCGCCGAGTTTGTGCGCAAGGATAACAGCAAGGACCACACGCAACTGGAGCAGTCCTTCCAGCAAATGCTCGACCGGCAGGTAATGGAGGTGCGCTCGAGCGCCAAGGTGACCGTCAATGGCGGGTGTCAGCCGCTCTTCTCGCTGCTGTGCAACCTCATCTGGCCCTTCATCGATAGCTACTGGGTCGCTATCTCGTCGCTCTTCGCGTTGCGTTCCGGCGTGGCGATCGCCCCCGAGGATCTGCTCAAGCGCATCCAATGGCTCGCAGAGACGGTGCGTGATTGCGCTTGCTCACTTGCGCGCAAGTGTGAACAAGAGCTGAGTTGTGTTCTGATTTGCTTGCTTGCTTGTTCGTTTGACTTGGTTTTGCGCAGATGTACCACGAGCGCATCATCGGCTTCTACGAGTCGTGCTCGCTCGAGACGCTGCAGAACGCGGTCACGACGCTCGAGAACTGGCGTGTGCTCGAGCGCTTCACCGAGAAGAACGCGCAGCAACCGAACAAGCCCGGCCCCGTGCTCATCCGTCTGCTGCCGCAGTACGAGCAGGAGAACGAGCTCGAGCTGCTCGCGTTGCGCGTGGCCAAGTTCCGCAAGCTGCCGCACGGCGCCAAGCACGACAGCGTGCACAGCTTCGGCCGCGAGAGCCAACTCATTGCGCAGCTCCCGACGCTGTCCAAGATGTAATTAGAGAGAGAGGTGCATTTACGCATTGCGCACACAACCAGCCAGCTAGTATTCATTGTTCAAGAAGTCCTTGTTTCGCTTTCCACACGTCATGCAAAACCGATTTCCAACCATAATGCGAATGCAAGCAACAACTTGTGTGCTAGTGCGTCAAACGTAAAGTGCGCCCTCGCCTGGGGGCGAGACGCTTGTGAAATTCAATTACAAGTTGCCGAGAATGCGCTCCGAGACATTGCCGATGTTGTGGTGCGCGTCCGTCCACTCACAGTGGAAGCGGCCCTCGCGGTCCGTACGCTCGAAGGTGTGGCCGCCGAAGAAGTCGCGCTGGGCCTGCGTAAGGTTCGCCGGGAGCTTCTCGCGGCGGAACGAGTCAAAGTAGTTGAGCGAGGCCGAGAAGCTAGGCGTCGGGATGCCGCTCGCCACCGCGAGCGAGATCACGCGGCGCCACGAGTACTGGCGCGCGTTGAGCTCCTGGGCGAAGTCCGGGTCCACGAGCAGACTGATGAGGTCTGCATCCTTCGAATACGCAGCCTTGATGCGGTCGAGGAACGCGGCGCGGATGATGCAACCGCCCTTCCAGATGCGGGCGCACTCACCGAGGTCCACGTTCCAGCCCATCTGCACACCGGCCTCACGGATCAGGTTCAGGCCCTGCGCGTACGAGCAGATCTTGGACGCGTACAGCGCCTGGCGCACGTCGTCAATGAGCTGCTGCTTATCCACGGCAGGGATCTCCGACGGACCGTTGAGCACCTTGGACGCGAACACACGCTCCTGCTTGCGCGCCGAGAGGTAGCGCGCGTCGAGCGACGCCGTGATGGTCGGCGCGGCGATCGAGCGCTCAGCGGCTTCCTGCACGGTCCAACGGCCAGTGCCCTTCATGCCCGTCTGGTCGAGGATCTTGTCGAGCAAGTAGCCATCGGCCTCGAGGTCGTCCTTCTTGGCGAAGATCGCGGCCGTGATTTCAATGAGGAACGACTCGAGGTCGCCCTTGTTCCACTCGTCAAAGACCTGAGCGAGCTCGGCGTTCGTGAGGCCGCCGGCGATCTTCAAGATGTCGTACGCCTCGGCGATGAGCTGCATGTCACCGTACTCAATGCCGTTGTGCACCATCTTGACGTAGTTGCCCGAGCCAATTGGGCCCAAGTACGTCGTGCAAGCGCCATCGTCCACCTGAGCAGCGCACTTGACGAGGATCGGCTCGAGCGCGTCGAAGGCCTCCTTCGGGCCACCTGGCATGAGCGAAGGGCCCGTGCGCGCACCTTCCTCACCACCCGAGATGCCCATGCCAATGAACTGGATGCCCTTCGGCTTGAGCTCCTCAGCGCGACGCACCGAGTTTGGGAACCACTCGTTGCCACCGTCAACGATGATGTCACCCGGCTCCATGTGCTCGGCGAGCGCGGCGATCGTCAGGTCGACAGGCTTGCCGGCAACGACGAGGATGATGACCTTGCGCGGCGTGGAGAGCGAGCGCACAAAGTCGCCGACGTCCTTGTGACCCACGAGCGGCAGGTTGCCCTCGTTCTTGGCGCGCTCGACGGTTGCGTCCACCTTGTCGGGCGAGCGGTTGCACACCGAGACGCGGAAGCCGTGCGAGGCCATGTTGAGCGCAAAGTTCTGGCCCATGACCGCGAGGCCGTAGAGACCGACGTCCGAGAGCTGCTGCGCCATCGTTGTGCTGTTGCTTGAAGAGGGGGGCTTGAAGAGTGGGGGGAGGAGCTGCGGGCTGGAGCTCAAATTCCGGAATGAGCGGTTCAAGCTGCGCTTGGAAAACAACAGGGGGGACACGGCTGCCCGCTTAAGAAACGTCATCGAGCACGCGATCCCTGTCGAAAGCGATGAGCGGGTTTGAGAGGGAGGGAGCGTTGCTCTCACGAGACGATGACGAGAACAAGAGCTCGTGACGAAGCTGAGTCTGAAGGAGACATGAAGATGATCAACATGTGTGGATAGGAATGGGACAGCAAGGTTCGAGAGACGCATGGTGTGTGTAGGTAGGAGAACGGCTCATAGTGCTGGCGGACGTACGAGTTCGAGTTGCGATGGGGACTGGCGGAGGTGGCGAGACACTTGCTTGATGAAGGGCTGCTTGGGGCGAGTCTGATTTTCGTTTTGTATGAGCTTCAGTATGGCCGTGAGTTTGAACCGCGGCATCGCCAAAGTGGGGTTTCGGGGCTGTTTACGTCATTGCGTTGGGCATTCAGCCAATTGAAAACGTCACGGACTCACTTGAAGTTTGTATGCTCGCATCGCGTCGTCGTCGTGTTGGTTTGCCCAAGCAGCTTTTTATTGGAAAGAGTGACGAAACAGGGTCTACTGAGTGAGCCTTGATGTCAGTGAGTTTTTGTGCTTTGATACTCTAAGCTAGTAATTTTTGAGTTATAGCTCTGGCTCGCAATACAAGCAGATTGACACCCGGTTTTGTCAAGAAAAAAGAGTGACACATGTGGAGCTGGTGGGACAAACTGCTGCGAAAACAACCGCTCAAACGCGCAAACAGGAAGCGCTTACAAGAGCCTTTGCTCATGCAAGCAGGAGGTCAGCAGGAGCACTTGTGTGGGGCTCTCGTTGTTGATGGGTAAGCGCACATACCACACGACGACAATTTCAAGATGAGATGACGTTCGGTTCAGTTTCGTGTTGATTCATTTGCATTAATACGTCTAGGGGAACGTGGACACCTTCATGACGACTACTGACTTGCCACAAGAGTTTACATGATGCAAATGGTGAGCGTGGTGGTGGTAGCGCTCAGACATCCAAGGAAAAATTGGCCTCAAGCAGCTGTACTCAGCCGGCGAGCCGAGAGCTATCAGCAAAACACTGCGAATGTTTAAGGGAAAAAATCATCATCACCGCGCTGCCACCACACTCTTTTCGCTACTCTTACGCTCATCCAACACACAAATATGCACTGCGTTGAGAAACACAGGCGAGAGCGCAACGCAAAGCAGCGCACGAATCGATGCAGTGCCTGGAGGCAGCGCCAATCGAGTCGCGCCACTGCTCGCAATCGCGCGTCTCGTCGAGGGGGTCGTGATCGAACTTCCTTGTCGGCTGGGTGTCGTGGAGAACACAACATGAGTAATCCCCGTCGGGTTAGCTCGAAGCGGCTGCAGCACGACGTCTGCATGGCGCCGCTGAGCCAATTGCATAACTTTTAGTATGACGATCAGTCCTCGCAAGTCCACTATGACGCTCCGACCCGCACGCGCGTTCGCACACGCGCACCGGCCATCTCCGCAGCTTCTTCGCGAGGGGATCTACGCTTCGACGCTGGCACTTTCTGCCCTGGTGTCCGGGGAATTTCCCCAAGCCATCCCCGGAGGGATCCGCTTGACTCTGCAATTCTAAATCGTGTTCTGAGCAGGATGAAGGGCGGCGACGCCATTCGCACGGCTGTTGGTGGCAGTCGTGTGGGGCCCACAACCGCCGCGCTGCCGTCCAGTCGTTTGTGCGGTCTGCTTGTCTCAAAACCAACCACATTTACATGATAAAGAGGGTTGGACTAAAACCATTGCTTTGCAACATTTGACTTGATTTTCGTAGTCTTCCCAGCAGATGAGTAAGTGCTTTCTAGCCTGCTCAAAAAGTAAGAAGGTTAATGAAGATCCGTTTTGTGCACCCTTTTAGACCATCAAATTCAACGACAGGATGCGTTTTGACCTCTCAAACTGAGTCCCTTCTCGAAGCTTCGAAGCCCGCGGGTCTCATCCGATCCTCAACCCGACCCATCCTCAGTAAAGCGACTCGGTTCGGTTGACTGGAGCAGACGCCGAGCAGTTTCGCACGAAGAGATGCCGACGGAGCTGCTCAGATCGCTTTCTTCCAGCTCCACCGGCACTCGCCATTCGACTATAGCAGCACCAGCAACAGCGCCTTCTACGACCAGCAACCAGATGATGCATATTACATGTGTGTATTTGCATGGGGAAGCGCGGTGATGATGATTTTTTCCCTTAAACATTCGCAGTGTTTTGCTGATAGCTCTCGGCTCGCCGGCTGAGTACAGCTGCTTGAGGCCAATTTTTCCTTGGATGTCTGAGCGCTCCCGTATTCCATCACCTTCATGTCGTAGCGTAGTAAGTATACATGTGTGATTGAACAACCGATGAGGGCACTGTGATTATACTCTGACATGCGCGTCGTTTGAAAGCCTCGCGCTTTATGATACGACAACCTAGTTAATCCATTTTTGTATGAGTTCCCCTGTCAACACCTGCATCTCTATGTGCATGCGCGTCGTAGTCATAAACCATAGCAGTCGATCAATACAACAGTCCTCTTGGCAATCCAACCCTGTTCTCTCCATTTTCACCTGCTTCTCTTGGCATTTCCAGCACTTGCATGCGGTCACTTTCTCTACAACACACTGCGCCATCATGAGCCTCAAGAGCGCGCCGCGATGCTCGCTGCAGACGGCGTCGTCGATCCGTGGCGACCTGCGGCTGCCGTCGACATGGACGAGTAACAGCAACTCACACGATACGAAGGCATCGGACTTTGCTGCGCTGCCGCCGTCACCAGCGCCCCACAACCGTCACCCGCAGCGAATACAAAAGCAAAGAACGTCGTGGTGGTGCTGCGTTCGAACGCCGCTGCTCCGATGGAGCTGCAACCATCCGCAGCTCTGCTTCTTGCTGCTCTACGTGGGCTGCACGTACGCCAGCGGACTGTATGCGTCCACTTTGCTGGCCAACTACGCGCTGCGAGCCATGCGCGTGCCTGACGCAATCGCGAATGCGCAGCACGCGTACGAGGAGGCAAGTCTGGAGCTGCGCAATGCGTCTGGGTGTGTGGTCGAGACGTCTTTGAGTCGCATGCTGGAGACAAAGGCGGCGTTCGAGACCACGCGTCAGCGTCTCAATGCGATCGTGCAAGCGAACGCGAGAGCTCTGGATCAGCTGGAAGACGGCATCGAAGCATGTACGTACCTTATGCAGTCAGTCCTCCATTGAGACTTGCACTGATTCGTGCGTTGGCTCATGTGGACTGCGGCAAATGGCCAGGCTCGGACCATTTCTTCACGGTGATCAATGCGACAAGTGCGTCCCAGAGGAGCAACACGAACAGCAGCAGCTCGATGGCGAGTGGCACGCTCGAGTGCTTTTCTAACGCGTTTTGGAGCGAAAGCAACAACTTGACAGAGAAAACCAATCGCTCGCGCGAGGTTCTAGACAGAGTGCGGCTCGTGTTGCTCTCCCAGGCGACAGCGGAGGCTTCGAGTGCGCTGAACCAACAGATCGAGAGCCTAGATGCTGGAGGTGGCGATGACCGACAAACTGCTGCTTCGGTGAGAATTGTCGACGCGATCTTCAACTCGACGCGGAAATTGCTGGAGACGAGTGCGCAGAATGCGCTCCAGACGCTGAGCGCTTTGCAGTCGCGAGGTGGTGACATTGAGGCTGGAGATGGTGACGATGATGATGATGACCTAGACAGCCTGAGCGCAGATGCCAAGAGCCCGTCGCTTGTGCTGCCGATCGCTGTTCCTGATCTGAAGGCCATGGAGGCGCTGGAGAACCTGAAGCTGTCACTGCAGAAAGGCTTGGAGACCGTGTTCCCGAGTGCGTCGGACGCCGTGAAGAAGATCCTGAACTCGTCGACAGTCGAGTGGGGCTCTCTTCAGCATCACGTGCAGACGCTGGAAGATCAGAAGATGGCGTTGCAGAGCGAGTTGCACCACGTACTCAACGCGACGTGGGGTCAACTCAATCGCTCGGCCGTGACGACGCGAGCCATGCTCGTGCTCACGGAGCTCGAAGTGCTCACCACCGTGAACGATCTCAACCAGCAGTGGAACGCTACGGTCCAGAAGACGCTTAAATCAAACGTGCGCTCGTGGCGAGCCATTGAGCAGCAGATTCGGCCATTCATCTCGGAGATTGCGATGCACATGACGCCTTTCACGACGCGGAGTCATTGTCGAGAGCTGGAGATCGACGAGTTCTCCAGCGACAACGCGTTTGTGCAGCGACAGTATGGTCTTTTGCAGCGCCAGCAAGATCTACAGCTTGATTCAGATGGCGGTGATGATAAAAGCGACTCGCAGCAGCAAAATCAAGAGTTTGGTGCTGGATGGGTAGGCGTGAGAGTTCGAGCACTGGTGTCTGCGGGCTTTGACGTGTGGCGGTTCGTGCGACGCCTGCTTCTCGCAGCGGACTGGAGCTTCGCGTGCCTCAAGATTCTTGAGGTTGTGATCGAGCTCTGGACGGACTCGTACTCGAGCATGGCGAACGTCGACATCCGCGAAATCTCGTCCATCCAAAGCGTGGTGCGTACTTGCGGCTCACCTGGATCTAAGTTGCTGGGTGCTAAGAGCTAACTTGCATGCTTGTCAGAGCGATGCGTGGCAGATTTTCATATGCAAGCACGATTTCATGAGCGTGGGCTACTTTCTCGTGACGCAGGCAGAGTACTTGGTCCAGGTCTTCATCGAGTACGTCGTGTGGATCTGCGTGGCAGTTGGCGGGACTGGCGCTCTCGTGCTCTGGAAGTGGGAGTTCTTGCAAGTCTGTGGAAAAGAACAAGAACAAAAGACACCAAAGCACATGATCTACGAAGTAAACGCCACGCTGGACGAAGAACCCGAGACGTTGGTGCAGTCGCTCCTCAGTGTCGTGCTTCCGATTCGAGGCTCGTCGTGGAACCCGGTGCTGGAAATCGAGACGCAGTCCCAATTTGCTGCAAACTTTACCCAAACTGAGTCGTGGCGCACGGCGAACACCTCGCATCGAGCGTGGACGAACCAGTCGGTAGCGTTCGGGCGATTGCAGATTCAGCACCAGACGCTCCTGTCGTTGACTGAGATGTACCACACCTGTGCATCAGAACAACAGCCTGAGCACCACGAAGACGAAGTCAGTATCACAGATTCGTGTGCAAATCTCGACCAAATCATCACCTTTGACTCGGTACCTCCAGCAGCAGCAACAATGAAGTCGCAGGAGCTGAACAGTACAGCCTTTGCTAAGGCTTTCGACCACTGCTTTCCAGGAAACGCGTCTCTGGTATCCCAAAAACTCCAAGTGCACGAGATGCACCAGTCGCAGGCGTGTGCTGCCGAGCGAGCGCTGTACCTGACGGTCTCCTCGTGGTGGCTGCTCGTGGTCGTCTGGTCTGCGAACCGCTTCCTCGCGAGACTGGTCGTCAAGGCGTGTGCACTGGTCTGGTGGCGGTTCTTTAGCGCAAATCGACTGGAGTTTGTCGGCTACTGCTACGAAGATGGCTCGATCCAGAAGCCCGAGTCGCTCGCAAGTGCAGTGCAGGACCACCTCCGCCATCTGCGCTGGTCGATCGCACTGCGAGTGCTCGGGATGGCTGCGACGCTGGCGTGCTGCGTGTCGATCTGGTACCTCGTGCTGTACAAGATGCTGTGAATCTGTGGAAGACCGAGATTAGCAGACAAGACTAGCTTTGTTCGCACACGCACCTCTCAACGTTGAGCAAACGGGAATCTTTTTTATTCAGTCTGTCAAGTGCCTATGTGCACTGTGCTCTTCGTTGTTGCACTGGGTGGATTCACAATTTCCATGCGAGGACGGCGGCGTCCCCACACTCGTCTTTTTCTTCACATTTCTTTTTTACTGCAGGGCCATGACTTCCTCCAACGCCGCGAGGTCAGGCTCGGTCTCCGCGATCTTCAGGAACGCTTCTTCCTTGATGCTGCGCAGATAGTCGTTCATCTCTTCTTCAGATTTGATGGTGGCCTCATCGTCAAACTGGAGCTGAGTAACGACTGACTGCTCGTCGGCCGATTTCTTGAAACACAGGCGGAAACTACGCACTTCCATCGCCTGGAGCTCCACTTCCGTGCCCTTCAGCGCAATCGAAGGCTTGCTTCCGTCCTCTTCTTCGGATTCGCTTGTCTTCCACTTCGTACCGAGTGGCTCGCGTTCCTGGCTGCTCAGTGGCGCAACACCCGTCAGGATGAGCTCGGTGACTTCGCTGATCGCAGCGTTCTTCACAGCAAAAACCTTCGTAAAGTCCATCTTCACCGACTTTGAGAGGTCGGTGTGCTCATCCACAGAGTACAGATGGCTGAGACGAACCATGACGCAGTCCTTGCTGAGCTCCTGGAGCGTCGTCAAGCCAACGTTCTCAGGGAACTGGCTGACCGTCAGCCATGGCACCTTCCCTTGAACCTCGCTCTCCGATGGTACCGGCTTGCGGAATGCCACGAGCGGAGCGAAGAACTGCTTCTCCATCTTGCTGCGAATACTGCGAATGCCCTGCGCGGCGACGTCGACATTGATGAAAAAGTTGCCGCGGGCAATCAGGCCTCGCGTCTTCTCTTTCTGTGTGGCCTTGTCAAAGAACGTCTCGGTCTCATTGAGGTGCTCTCCAACGCCCTTGCCGTCGTCAGCGAGCAGACGGCGGTGCACCATCACTTCAATCTGACCATCTTCGAGACTCGCAGCACCTTGCGCGCGGTCCGTGACAATGTTCAGCTGGTACTTGTCGTCCTTGATGTATGCGCCCGTGGTGATCGGGAAATAGTTCGCTGCAACAAACTCCTGGTCGTCGTGAAGCGTTAGGTTCCACGTGTCGCGGTGGTTGCGCACGCGCGTGAGGAACTCGAGACCGTTCGAGTCTGTGTACAGCGTCTTCGCAGACTTGATGCTTTTCTGCGTGTCGAAGCGAATGATCACCTCTTTGCCTTTCTTGTCGTCGATTGGGATCGATCCGACAGTCCACTCGACTTCGACAAACTCGTCGCCATCATTCACGCGGTACTCCAGTGTGACCCAGTGGCCAATGTGGAACGCGACTCGAGACGCACCAGCAGATTTTGGGTTCACTTGAAGATCAACGAGACGGACTTCGTTTGTTTTTCCGGCAGGGTGCGCGATCTTCGAGTCCGGACGGAAGATGTACGCGCCTGAACGCTGGTCGTTGTTGGCTTGGAACGCTTGGTAGTACAACACGCTCGAGTGGAGCGGCAGCTCCACGTTGCTCACCTTGTTCGTGATCGAGATGATCGAGCCCGTGTCTTTCGCAATCTTGACGCGCACCAGATCGCTCTCAAGCGTCACTGCTGCTTCGTTCGAGCTCGCCAATGGCAAAGACGGCTTGGAATCTACACTCTCTGTCCGCTTCGACACCAGAAAGCGAGCTTCACTCAGCGGATCCAGCTCCGTGCTGAAGACAAGCGAGTACTCGGCCGCTTTCTGTTCCGGGTGCACTGGGACGGCCACAAACACCTCGTGCTGGCGCACCTTCGCATTGCCCGAGATGACTTTAATATCAGCTTTCTTGTACTTGATCGGGATCGAAATTGTTTGCACACTCTTTCGCGCCAGCGCATTATGGACCAGCACTTCAAAATTCTACAACACCAAGACACACTCAAGCGTTAGGATTTCGTGCCTTAGCAAAAAGCCACTGACAGCAGCCAACAAAGTTTGCTTTACCTCATTCGAAGTGGACACGTCGCAGATGCTCGTGTTCGCAAGCAGACAGAACTCATACTTCTCCTTCTCGCCGATCACGAAGAAGACCTCGTTGAACTCCTTCTGAGCCTCAAGGATGCCGTCGTTCAGGCGAAGCGAGTAGTCGTCGGCAACGCTCTGCTTCTCCGTTCCCGAGAGACCATCGTGGTGCTGCACGAGACCCACTGCACGCTGAAGCTTGTCGAGCTGCGCCGAGTGGTGGCTCTGGTAGAGCGCATCGAGCTGACGCACTTGCTGAAGCAGCGTGTTGGACACCCGCGCAAATCGCTTCAGAGCAGGACGACTCGTGAAAAAACCCGACCAGTACTGGTGCTTGCCCGACGAGTACGGGAAAAAATCGTCCGTCTTAACGCTCCACGTGAGATCCTCGGCCAGCTTCAGGTCCGTATAGTACGACAAGTTGGAGTAGAGCACCGAGATCCGGTCGTCTTGGTTCACATAGTGCTGCAACATACAATGCGCGAGTCAGACAACCGTTTTCCAAGCAGACAGTGCACTATAATGCAATCTATACACAAAGCTTCGCACTTACCAGCAGCTTGTCCATGTTCTTGTACCACATGCGTGCATTGTCGTACTGGAAGTCGCCGCCCATTGGAATGAAGATGTGGTTGCCTTTCGAGCTCGCACCGCGGTCATTCGCCATCTTCACGAAATCGTCGACCATCGCGCAGACGTTGAAGTCGTGCAACTCCGGGTCGTCCTGGATCTGACAGTCGCGGTAAGCGTAGTCGAATTCACGCGGAGGGCCGTAGTGATCGATTATCTCGCCAGTGAACACCTGCGAGTTCTTACCGCGCGACTTACTCGGGCGCCAGATGAACTCAAGGTCCTTGTTCGCCTTGCGCTTGTCGTAGTCCTGGTAGTCGATGCGAGCAAAGTAGAGCGCGTCAAAGCCCACACCGGCCGAAAGCAGCGAGCCCTGAGTGGCCGAGTGACCGAACGGATCGATTTGCCACCCAATGTGAGGAGTGACGTTGAACTCTTCCTTAAGTAGGCGGTGACCGTACGCAGTCTGGTCGATCATCGCAGTGTAGTGTGGCGTCGCTTCGTCGTGCATGCACCACCCGCCATTCACGCTCAAGTCGAGACGGCCTTCCTTCACGAGCTGCTTCACGACCTTCTTGGTTGCCGCGCTCTGCTGGTGCCACCAGCGCTGGAAGAACGACTGCTCCACAAACATGAACTGGCGATCGGGGTTCTCCAGGAGCTCCTTCACCACGGTGTCCAGGATGTACTGCACGCTTTCCATGTAGTACTGGTCAATGCTGACAAGCCATCCCCTGCAAATGCACAAATCAATCATTTCCTATGAGTATAACGCTAAACAACATGATTAACAATGTAAATGCACAAAATAGAGCGCGCTGCGTACGTACGGGTCGTCGTGCGAATGCGCGATGAGGTGCACGTTGAGCTTGTGCGGGTCGATCTTCCCCTTGGTGTTATACTTGCCGTCGACCGGCAGCTTCCACTTGCTCGGGTCGCAGCCGTCACCCTGCACAGGCTTCTTCTGCGCGTAGCTCGACGGCAGCCTCACGCCGTGGCTGTCGGTCGCCGGGGCGGGCTCGCGGGCGACGGCGATCGCCGCGATCGCCGCAATGGCAGCGACCCACGCGAACACACGAGGCATGCGCATGTTTCGCCTCCTTCTTCGTAGCGATTGTACGGTGGTGAGCTTGTAGGCGAGCAGGCGTGGATGCAGGAATGGACGCGAGCAGCTTCGTTCAATACGCTTCGATTGATTGAGGTTAATCTTCCCCTATCAACTTCAACAGACCTAATGGAAAAGATCGCGATTCAAGCACGCGCCAGGCAATTCAAACCTGATTTCTTGGAATGAATTGGTGATGGACAAAATGAATTGCGGAAACATAAATGTGCTCGAAATAGAAGAGCGCATGCGGACAAAGACACGTACTTATTCGGATATATTTATACTTTTGTGGTATTTGGTAAAAAAACGCCAAATATTGTAAGTTCTAATGACTTGTATTAAGGAAGTTCCATACAATAATGATAAAAGCGGCGAAATCAGGGCGTGTCCTTACAATTGCGGTCTCCTAACAAAAGGACATGCCATGTTTGCGCCTTTTTTGAAAATGAAAAAATAGGCGAATTATGGCTTGTCCGTTTGTCTGGAGATTGCTATTGTAAGGACACGCCATGGTTTCGCCGCTTTTTATTATTATTTTTGTATCGAAGTGTAAGTTTTTTAATGATTAATGAGGTTTAGGGATTTCTCCTTTTCTCCATAGCATTTTCCATCAATCACGCAAATGACAGCACACGCGTTTGGATATACCATTCCTGCACCTCGCGCATCGTGGACTTCCTGTCACCACCGTGGAATAGACTGACATCCAGTTGCGGACGCAAGCATGAGCAGCTCCAAATGCAGGAAAGCACGTGATCGCGAAAGTCAAGTGTAATATCGCGTATTTTATGGCGGACACGAGCCGCTCACTCACATGGACCAAAGTGGACAATAAAGTGATGCTATGGCATGTGCACGGCATCATTTATTTTTTCAGATGGTCCCATGAGCCAGATCTGACGACGAGAGGTTCAAGACATCCAGTATACAAAAACCAAGTGAAATGAAATCAAGTGGAAAAAGCCACCTCTGGAAACTGGATACAACGACACTCAGTAACCGCACCTAAGTGGAAATGTACAAGCTGGTTGCACATTTTACTTAAGCGCACATTTACTTTCCCTCGATTAAGTGCGATGGCAGTGTGGCGGCAGCATCCTCTTTCGGGTTTTGACCTCGAAAACCTCTCGAGTTGCGTGAAGAGAGCGGCTCTGTTGTTGTGCGATTGAGGAGAGCGTTGAAGTTTATGCCACGCGGAGAGCATTGCTGCACGAGCTATGCAGCACAACCATGGAGCTGGATGGAGTGCTTTCATCCATAGAGAGAGCGATCCGGGCAGCATCGGCGTGTTCATAGCCGTCCGTGTTCAGGCTGGACGTGTGCGTTGGACTGGTAACATGTCCAGCCGTTGCCTTGACGCCTGCTGCGAGAATCCTTGAAACCAGCCAGCAAACCAACCAGCCACCCTTCAAGATACAAATCAGACCACACACATGCGAGCAACGCCGTCCACGACGCAAGCAGCCATTTTGTATCGGAGAGCACTCAATGCAGAAATCAAGCAAAAGCTGTCAACTTGACTCAGTTTTCGATCACTTTTGAAAGGCTTTCCAAACAGCTGTGCCTAGGGTTCGGTCTGTCTTGATTTCGAGCAAAATCATACAAACAGCAAGACTATCGCTGGAATCGGACAGTCTCCTCCTTCACGTTTCTGTTCTTGGACGAGCGCACATTCTCACCGACTCTTTTCTTGGCTTTTCGTCTGCTTCACTATCAAATCAGCGCCCACGACGACACAACGACACACAAAGCGGCAAGAGAAGAGCCGCTGCCGCCTCCGACTCCACGAGCTCAAACCGCACACAGTCCCTCCTTGCACTCAGCATCGCGCTGGGCATTCGAAATTTGGACACCGCATTTGCACCAGTTCCATATTCCCAGATACCGAGGCATTCCACCGACGACGGACGTGTCAGCTTCATTCTTGCTTCATCACCCGCCTCCCCAGACAGGTCGATACATTCAATACCATCATGCCGCTACTCCTGCGCCGCTCGGCGCCCAGCCCGTCGATCGACCAGCTCGCGTTCGCCGTCCCGGCCGCGCCGCTCTCGGCCTCGACCGCCAGCTCCACCGGCAACAGCAGCAAAGACAAAGACGGCAACCTGCGCGGCAGCACGGGCTCGGAGGCGGCGCACTTAGCCCAGCTCCAGCGCTGCTCCACGCACGCGCGCATGTCCATGGCACGTCGCCGCAGCGCCGCCAGCATGAATGACACGGAGCTGCTCTGCATGAACGAGAGCTGCGAGCTCGAGGAGTGCAGCGATCCGCACCACATGCGCCCGCTGCAGCTGAGCGAGAGTTTCGAGGAAGAAGAGGAGCGCGACTCGTCCTTCCGCGCGTCGAAGAAGAGGACCTCCCAGGACGACCAGCAGGACGACGAAGACACGGCGACGAGCGAGTGGGGGTACGGCTCGGACGCCGGCCGCGCTTCCAGCGTTCCAAGCTGCGCCTGCTCCTGTCGCGACGACGACATGTGCGCGGCGTCGTCGACAGTGACGATCGAAGGCAAGCAGCTCGCTGTGGTCGACATGGAGCTGCGGGATTTGCGAAAGACGTTCGCGAACAAGCTCTACGCCCGCCTGAGCAACATGTCCAAGTCGTTCGGACGCAAGCGCGGCGGCTCCACCCCTCGGCTCACCGCGTCATGAGCGTAAACGTGCACAGAAGTTGTGGATCTTCGTTAAGCGAAGAAGCTTCTAGTCGTCATGTCTTCTTCCACCTCAGCAACGTGGCAGCGTGGTCTGGTGATGTCATTTCGATCGACCCAGCCAGCCACCCAGCTTCACCACAAAGAAGTGCGCCTTGTCCTTCGCATGAAAGGCTCCAGGAAGTGAACGTTGGAATTCACGAACCCGAGCCAAATCGAGAGACAAGCCGCTGCTTCGATGTATCAATAGTCAATAGAGGGAGCAGCGCGCGCCCGAGTCACGTGAACGGGCCGCAGGGACAACGCGAGCCTGCGGTGACCAGTATTTATCTCGCACATGAAAACACCGTTCATTTTCAAAAATTCTCTTTCTTGGGTGGTTTAGATGCAAAGGCTGGCTACGAGAGTCCATATCTGTAAAGTCGCTCTGCTGCTTCGTTCCTTGGAAACTTGGTCAATCATTTTTATCTGGATGCGGATTCGTGTCGACAAGCAGCGTGGCTGTTGGCGAAACTCCATGCTCATACAAGAGGAGCAACTGACTGGCGCAGTGCCACTGGCTAAACATTCC
Source organism: Globisporangium barbulae (assembly GCA_023337805.1). Classification (NCBI taxonomy): domain Eukaryota; phylum Oomycota; class Peronosporomycetes; order Pythiales; family Pythiaceae; genus Globisporangium; species Globisporangium barbulae. Next base: position 24,226 of record JAADXK010000342.1, read on the forward strand.
CACCCTTGTTGTACTTTGGGCGGGCGATCCTAGACGTCTCTGGACTTGCGCTTCTTGCCGCCGGACATGAACATGAGGTAGAACACGACGGCGAACATCACCACGAGTGCGAAGATGTATCCGAAGAAGCGAGGCGCCAGCATCTGCAGAGGTCCGCACATCAAAGCAATAGCATACGTCATTAGTCAATCGTTCAGTGTAAGGTAAGCGACACACGAGACACGCGGTCTGCTGCCGACACGAAACTCACGCGGTTGGCAGCGCCCTCGACATTGATGCCGTTCTTCTGCTGGCGCTTGAGGCGCTCGCTCGCCTTGGAGTAGCGCTCGCCAGCGTAGATGGTCGGGCCCAGCGAGACGTCGGTGAGTCGCCCGTCGATGTCGCGGCGTCCGCCCAGGTTGCGATTCCGCAGCTCCATCGTGTCTTCTGCGTTGGTGTTGTTCCTGCTGCTCGTGCTGTTTGGAAGTGCGAAGGGTCAAAAGTCCAAAGGGGTCAAAAGCTTAAATATCAAAAAATGATCAAAAGCCATTTTTCTCCTGTTATAACAGGCTCGCAGCAAGCGAAGCGAAATTTGGGTCTTAACAAAGGAGCTGCTTTACATTGAGCCTCAAGCCTGCTCAAAGATCGGCAAGGTGAAGTCCACGCATTCTCGATGAAACTGTTGGTTGCGCTGGCATCGAAGGTTGTAATACCTTCTATTCATGAAGTGTACCTCCCTCACAACAGCTTTGAGGAAGCTGCTGACGTCGCCACACACATGGACTTACTCCACTTGTGACATCAAGCTGTGTTGTGTAGATCTCAAATCAAAAGAAGGCGCATGCCCAAGAAAAAAATTAGGTCCGTGACCGTGGTATAAACCGGAGCCTCACGTGGCGGGGATCGCAGCTCCAAAAGTCGTCCGTGCGTTTGATTTAAGGCATTAAGAAAACCCACCAAAGCTGAACAGTCGCTACTAATCTTCATCACCGCCACTCATCACCCAATTCGCCGCGCCCAAGGATCTTCCACCGTCGTCGCTTTGAGAGTATCAGCACAATCCAGCAACTGCAGTAGAAGACCGAACTTGTTCACCGCTGCGTGACAAGAGATCAGAGTGACTCATCAGATTGCCATTAACATCTCTTTGGAGTTGTTACCAATTGCAGCCACCAGAAGCAACTGATCCCCAATTCAGATCGCTCTTTCGAGCCACTACTCCTGCGTGTTCCATCAGTTTGACCGCCCGAGCCACCACCTGCCCTTTGCTGCTATGGAAACCGAGTGAAGCGTGGCAAGTGAAGTCAGCTACGCTACGGAAGATTTAATGGCCAACTTCAGTTTGAGTATTCGATGTGGGAGGAGTTCGAAACTGGATTGTGCGATCATGCCCGCTCCACCTATCGAATGTTTAGCAAGCGCTCAACTGTGTCAACAATGGCTCGAAACAACGAAATCAAGAATCGGCCAACTGTAGGTGAAGAAATCCCAGTCTCGTTCCTTTGATACAGAAAGCTGTACCTTTGTACACATGGATGGAAGCAAGAGTCGCGGTCGACGGGCGAGCGTCTACATGAAGGGATAAGGTACACTGACTGTAAGGCGGTCGTTGACGGTCAGGTTTCGAAGATGAAAGCGGGCAATACAAGGTTCGTGTCACAGCAGCGTGTGGGATACACAACCATGGGTGTGACCAACTTGGCTACGAGCGTCTGTACGTGAGAAACCGGATAGTCACTGATTTCAAGGTTCTACAAGAAGTGGAGCGTTTGATTGAGTCGGGCTGCGTCACAAATCGGATACTGCTCCACGTGCGACGGCGACGGGAAAATGCATCGAGAAAAGAACCTGAACAACATGATCGCCTCCATTAGCAGGCAAAAAAGGCAAGGACAACCCGACGAGCAGGAGTTTTTTTGCGTACCTCGACCGCTTCAACAGCAAAGTCGGGAATGTGGGACAAGTGCACGTTGATAGCGACGGAGGTACCAACGCGATCACTCTGCAGGCCAGTGGTATGCAGCAGTTGTTTTGCAAGTACCCCGAAGTCCTCCTGATCGATTCAACCCATTCGATGAACAAAAATGGCTACAAGATTTTGGGTTCATGATCGCTGCTCGATTCGAGAAGACCCATCGGTTCGTCACACGCCCTGGATTGCCTCAAAGAGTCCAGAACGGACAAGCAATCAATTTCAATCAAACAAGACGCCTCTATGAAGCAGTTGGGTACCAGACAGTGGCAATGTGACGGGCTGTCGTCACACATAGTTCTGATGCATATTTTAGGGCCTTGTGATTGGCCGACTTTCGTGACTTGGCAGTATCCGAATGGCTGGCGGTAACAAGCCACCAGCCAATGAGATGATGCCACGTCATTTTGTTGCTGCATCTTTGTGCTCTGGCTGAGCGCCAGAGCCAGCGTTTGATTTGAGAATACAGATTTGGTTTTGCACCTTAAGTAACAGATCGTCTCGGTCTTCAACCGAGACCGACGTTTCCTCTACTTAACAGTGCGAACTAAAGTAACGAACAGCAGGCCCGTTACAGACAAGCTCTTCAGCGCAAGTCACAGGCGCAGCGGAATCAACAGCCCCAAGAAGTGAGGTGATCGTGAGCGCTGCCCGCGCGTCAACTGGAGTCGAGCACTTCACCGCGCAATATCCAACAAACGAATTTCGAACTCCAGCCTTCCGTGGAAACGAATTTTTCTTTTTTATACCTCGAGATAGCCGGCGTCGACGCTATTATTCCCAGCGCAGGAGGTTGTTCGCAGCATCTGTACGCACGGTCAGAAGAAACGAAATCATGACGGAGTTTGAAGGGCGAGTGGAAGGGGGCCGTCTACTCACACCGCACACACCATCGATGCCCGTTCTCCGAGCTTTCGCGTCAGGTTTGAACAATGATGCTTCCAAGACCAGTTGAATGACAAAACGTTGTCTAGATCCCCGGAGTTTTGATTTGCCCACGTCTAGTATTATATTGCTGAGTGCCCATAGGCCAGCGAGACTCGTGGCGTTGAGAGCCAAGCGGAGGAACCATCGTGATTGTCGCCATCGGCGTGACAAGTTTAAAAATCTGCTGCCAATCCACATCAACTCTGCGCACTTGCAGTTCTGGATCATCGTCGCGGTCTCGTGCTCGCTGCCTGGCATCAGGACGGGCAAGAACCCCATGACGCGCGCGACTTTCAGGGTGGCGCTGTGCCATACATGGTGCATTAAAGATCCGAGCCCAACACGTACGTGGACATCCACAAGTACGTGTCTCGCTCGCGGTAGTATTGAGCATTTCAAAACGCTCTTTTGCTCGCACTACGTAGTCCATGCTAAACATTGAACACTGCATGTTGATATCCTTGTTGGTCTTCTTGCAGACAATGATACGCGTTCAACTCAACGAGGCCGAGGCCGTGTTGCCTTTCAGCAAGAACCAGATCATCACATCCGACAGTAGGTTTGTGTCTTTTTGTCTTGACATATTACGTAGATAAGGTAAACGACCAGTTTAGTGCACGATTTTGGATCAGTTCGGAGATTTTATCCAGTAACGTAACAAAAACGAATCGGATATATCAGAAAACACCACGTTAAAGCCCTTTTAGCGGCGGTTTTTATCCACATCGTTGCAG